>ML811714.1:71723-103511 GCA_009831015.1 Picea engelmannii | reverse complement strand
ATAAATTATAAGTTAATTTGTTAAATACTTACGTACACGGGAAGGGATAAGACATTGAATATAAAGGGATAAGAAATTGATTATGAGGGGATAAGGTAATAAATGGGTGGGTAAGGAAGTAAATGCAGGAGGCGATGAAGGAAGGATAGGGAGGGGGAGGAAGTTTACGAAGGGGATTTTTTTTATCATTCGACGAGAGATTTTGGGGGAATGGATTTTGGGGGCTCTCTTGGATTTGCAGAGAGGGGAGTTGAGTTTTGGAGTGGGATTGGATCAGTACAGGCACCGGGTTGCTGGAGGTTTTGGGCACGGGGGCCAGGATATCCTTATGATATCCTGGAGCTAGGTAGTTTTCCTAGTTGGCAGGGAGGATAGTAGGTTTGGGTAGTGTTGGTCAGTGCATCAGGCATCAGGAAGGCAACAGCAAGGCAACAGGAAGGCAACAACAAGGGAACAAGGCGAATTAGCATCAGACCCAGGTAATTTAAATTGTGTATTCGTTTTATTTTTCTATAAAGTTTTATTATTGTTGATAAATTTATATGTGAATGTGCTCAATTAAAGGAATATTTGAATTTTATTGTTTTGCTCAAATAAAAGAAATTAGTGAATTTTCTGAAATCAATATTGTTACAATTTATGTAATTATTTGACGTTAAATCTTATTCGGCCACTACAGATAAGAAAGCAGAATGAGTATAGCAATGAAGAATGCACACTCGCTCTACAAGCTAAGCAAAAGAAACGTGGTTGGTATGTTGACAGTGGTTGTTCAAAACACATGACAGGTGATAGAGATAGGTTTCTTACATTAAGAAAGGAAAGAGATGGATCAGTCTCCTTCGGAAATGATGATTCAGCTAAAATCATTGGAAAAGGCACAGTCAGAATTGGGAACAAGAATACCAAGGCGGAAAATGTTCTACTAGTAGAATATATGAAACACGATATTCTAAGTGTGAGTCAAATGTGTGACCAAGGTCATAAATTTATTTTTGATTCACAAAAGTGCGAGATAAGAAAATAAGGTTTAGGAAAATTGATTGCTACAGCTGTGAGAACTTCAAGAAACATATATGTGTTAAGTGAAATTGGAAATGAAAAGTGTTGTCTACAAAAGGAAGATGAAAGTTGGTTATGGCATAGAAGAATGGGTCACATACATTTTGATAACCCTATCAAAGTCAGCAAAAGAGAAGCAGTCAGAGAAATGCCCCAGATCACAAAACAATCAAACACTTTATGCAAGCATTGTCAACAAGGAAAGCAAACAAAGACCAGGTTCAAATCAAAGGAATATTCAACAAAAAGACCATTGGAAATAGTGCATAGTGATCTAGTTGGACCAACTACAAAAAAAGGTTTAAAAGGTGAGAAATAATTTATGTTATTAGTTAATGATTATACAAGAATGACTGCAGTTTTCTTTCTCATGAATAAGTCAGAAGCTTTTGAAAACTTCAAGATCTACAAGGAAATGGTTGAAAACGAAATGGATTCAAAAATCAAATGCTTGAGATCTGATAATGGAGGAGAGTTCAATTCAATGGAATTTGTGTACTACTGCAGCAGTAATGGAATAAAAATACAATTCTCCGTTGCTAGGACACCTCAACAGAATGGAGTTGTTGAAAGAAAGAATAAGACAGTACAGGAAATGGCTCAAACAATGCTAATGGATTCCAAATTGACAAATATTTTTTGGACACAAGTAGCGCACACAACAATTCACATTCAAAACAAAGTAATGCTCATAAAAAACACTGACAAAACTCCCTATGAGCTATGGAAGGGAAGACCAACAAATGTGAATCACTTCAGATTTTTTCGAAGCAAATGCTACATCAAAAGAGAAGATGGAAGAATGGGAAAGTTTGACTCTCGTGTGGAAAAATGATTACTTGTTGGTTTCTCAAGTACAAGGAAAGCATACAAGGTGTTACAACCTGAGATTGAACAAAGTTTTGGAAAGCATCAACATAATAATCGATGAAACAGGTAGACAATAATTAAAGGAAGAAGAAAATGAATCAATGGAACAATTTTACGAAGAAGAAATAGAAGATGAAAAAGAAGGGGAATATGAAGAGGATCTGACATAAGAAAAAGATCAAGTTCAACAAGTGCCTCCAAAGACACCTAGAAGACGAGTACAGAAGAATCATCCTTCAGATCAGATTATCGGAAACAAATATGCAGGAGTTGAGACTAGAAGAAGAATTCGTTCACCAGAACAAATGCACCTAGCACTCTCATCTACGATTGAACCAACATGTTTTGAAGAGGCCAACAAAGATGAATTTTGGAATAAGGCCATGGATGAAGAATTGGATCAAATAGAGAAAAATGACACTTGGGAATTGGTTCTAAGACCCAAGGATAAGAATGTGATCGGCACAAGGTGGGTATACAGGAATAAATTGAATGAATATGGATAGGTTACAAGGAACAAAGCTAGATTGGTATGTAAAGGATATGCATAGGTTGAAGGAATCGAATTTAAAGAGACATTTGCCCCAGTTTCCAGAATGGAAGCAATCTTATTGCTTTTAGCTTATGCATGCTCCAAAAATGTTAAAGTGTATCAGATGGACATAAAATAATCTTTTTTGAATGGGGAACTTGAAGAAGAAGTCTACATTGAACAATTTCAGTTGTCAGAGAATGCAAATTATGTGTGTAAATTAAAGAAGGCCTTGTATGGTCTAAAACAAGCTCCTAGAGCATGGTACTCTAGACTGGATAAATATTTACAATAGGCAGGGTTCAGAAAAGGAAGTGCAGACAACAACCTCTACATCAAGGCAAGTCAAGATAGTATTTTATTAATTGAAGTTTATGTTTATGATATTATTTTTGGTAGTGATGATGACAGGTTAAGCCAAAAATTTACAAAGGATATGCAGAATTAATTTGAAATGTCATTACTTGGAGAACTATCCTTCTTTCTGGGACTTCAGATACGTCAAAGAACCAAGGAATTTTTATTTCTCAAACCAAGTATATCAAAGAAATAATAAAGAGGTTCGGAAAGGAATATTGCAAACCAGTTATGACTCCCATGAAAACCAGTTGCAAGTTGAGAAAATATGATGATTCAAAGTCCACATATCAGAGGCAATACAGGTCAATGATTGGTATCCTACTATATGTGACATCATCCAGAACATATGTATTGTAGGTAGTTGGACAGGTGGAAAATTTTCAAGAAGCACCAAAGGAATCACATGTATTAGCAGTGAAGAGGATTTTTAGATATCTCAAAGGAAAAGAAGAGTTTGGATTATGGTATCCAAAACGAAAGGATCTATCACTTATTTCCTACACAGATGCAGATTGGGCAGATTGCATTGATGACTGACGAAGCACCAGTGGAGCAATGTTCTACTTGGGTGAGTGTTTAGTATCATGGATAAGCAAGAAACAATCATCAATATATTTATCTACAACCGAGGCAGAGTATATTGCAACAGTAGCATGTTGTACATAGGTTATATGGATGAAACAAACTCTGACAGATATACAGGTTGAGTATGATAAGCCCATTCCAATCTATTGTGATAATACAAGCGCCATCAGTATCTCAAAGAACCTGGTGATGAACTCCAAGACGAAGCACTTTCCAATCAAGTATCACTTTCTACGGGAACAGGTTGCAGAAAAGAACATCAGAGTTGAATATGTGGGCACAAAAGAACAAGTGGCAAACATCTTTACAAAACCACTTCCACGGGAAGCCTTTTAGTATATTCGCCAGAGACTCGGAGTTATTTCTACTCCAAAATGAATGCTTTTGAATGCTTATCTTATATGTCTTATATTTACATGAGGAAGCACCATAAAGAGGGCAATTTAGTTCTAGAGATCAGTTTCAGGAAGATTTCAGTCAGGGGGACTATCCCCAAGGATAAATCAGTTAGGGGGAGTAGCCCCGGATGCAAAGAAACATTTGTCATTGATGACAAAGGGGGAGAGATTTATCAGATGAAGAACATAGAGGCATGGTTCCAGGGGGAGTGATGGTCACAGGGGGAGAATGAGTGATATGACTTCAGTATTGCATCAATTGGGTTGGTTTTCATTGATGTCAACCCTTGAAGAAAGTCACGGTAGCAAATTTTGGTAGCACAAAGGTTTGGGTAATGGACCCAAGTTTGTTTGATGGATAATGGTATGAGTTTTGATATATTTGTAGGTAATACTATTATAGATGGATAGTACATGTCATGCCATTTCCGGTGGTATGTGGAATGTCACATAAATCTTTACGGTTAGAGATTTATGGCCATGTGAAGTTGGAGAACCCTCATGACTCATATAGAAGCCCTAAAAGTTCAAAGTAGTCAAAATGTTTGCAAAGAAGAAATTATTTAAATAATAAAGTGAAGTGATGAGTGTACTATAAGTCAAAGAGGATGCAAAAGAAATTATTTAAATCATAAAGTTAATGGATAACTCCCTAAAATAAGGAAAGTGGTTTGAGAGATTTTAGAAGGTAAATAATGAAGGGAAGTGATGAGTGTACTATAAGTCAAAGTGGATACAAAAGAAATTATTTAAATAATAAATTTAATAAAGAAATTACTAAGTGGACAAGTGGTTAGAAGTTGGTTAACCCTAAAATAAGGAAAGTGGGTTAAGATGGCTAAACAGTAACCCCTTAAGGAAGCTACATGAAAGTATAAATTAGAGGCAAGGCTCTGTCATTTTAATAGCACTTGAATATCATTGAATATCTATTTTTTGAAAGGTTATTTGGGCAAGTATTATTGATAGAGAAAAATTGCAGTAGAAAAAGTGTGGCAAGAAAAGTGCGGAAGAAAAAGTGTGGAAGGAAAAGTGCGGCAGAAAAAGAGCGGCGAAAAAAGTGCGACAAAAAAATCGCGGTAGAAAAATCATGGCAGAAAAAGTGCGGCAAAAAAATCATAGCAGAAAAAGTACGACAGAATAATCGCGGTAGAAAAAGTGCAGCAGAAAATTCGGGGCAGAAAAAGTGAGGCAGAAAAATTGCGGCAGAAAAATCATAGCAGCAACATGGTTGGGGTCTATTTATGAGAGATATGGCACATCTTGTTTGAGGTATGTTTTGTGAGCTAGGGTTTATCTCTTGAGATGGTATTGGTTGTTCAGTATTGTTGCATATATCAGATTTGTTGAGGGATACAGTTGGTATTTTGTTGCTGGTATTTGGCATATAGGTATTGGTCTTTTAGTTGTGATGTGTTGTTGAAGTTGTTGGTTTAGCTTGAGGCTACATAACAGTGAGGTTGTGGCACGTGGTTTGATGTAAGGGTTTATGGTATTTGTTTTATTGATAGAGTGATGAATTGTTAGATAACTTTTGATGGTTATATTGGTGTATGTCTTTGGTATATGGTTGAGGTACATCTTGAGTACATGGTTGAGATAAGTAGTTGATGAGTTGGCACATACATGAGATGTATAGTTGATGAGTTGGCACATACATGAAGTGTATAGTTGATGATATTGGTACATCTTGATGAGTCAAGGTTGATGCATGGTACGTGTTGGTTCAAGTTATTGGTACAGGTTGTTTGGTGCAAGTTTATGTGTACAGGTTGTTACAGGTTATTGGGATAGGTTGACAGTGGCAGTGGTTGATTCAATGACAGTGACAGGTTGTCTACATTTGGAATTTATATTTCAGGGTGGTTGGATGGGGCAAGGATAGGTGGTTGTATCCACCTTCCGGTTGTAGCTGGAGAACTTAGGGGGTTGTAGCCTCCTTCTGGTTGTAGACAGAGAATTGGGGAGTTGGAGTTTCCCTCAGGTTGTAGCCTGAGAAACTAGGGGGTTGGAGCCTCCTTCCAGTTGTAGTTGGAAAACAAAGTAAGTTAGTTCTTCCAATGAATGTATTTCTTCAAGACATATAGGAAAAAACATTACGTGGTTTTCTCCTACGTTGGGTTTCCATTTAAAAACATTGGTGTACTTTGTATGTGTGTGATTGCTCATTTTTTCATTGTTTATTTACAGTATAATTATTGGATGATAATGCTACATTGATATAAAACTTGCATTTTTGGTGAAAAATGATTAAATTTCTCTATTATTGATTCACCCCCCCTCTCAGTAATCCACTGCTCAAATCTAGTACTCCAAAGACATATTTTTATGGTGTTGATTAAACAATGAACGAAAAAAGAGGGATTTTTCATCACAACTATGACACACATACATTGTATATACAATGTAGAACCTGAAAGAAAAATGAAGAAAGGTTGATGCAAACTTAAAACTTGTGTCAACCATTTTTTGTACTTTGAAAGAAAAATAGGGTTTATGGTTTACATGATGAATTGATGATGGAAACAAGTGAGTGTGTGAGTCAAATTTGAGTCCAAAACCCTCTCATTTCGTTAAGGCATGTGAATAGTCTATATCCATGTCAAATTTTAGTGCATAAAGAAATTGTCTGATAAAATTTCAACATTGGCCCCATTCACAGGTCATTGTTGCCCATGTCTAGTCCTAGTACAATGTCTATTCGTTATTCCTTTTAAAATTCGTTCGACAGTACACACGTTCATGCATCTACTACTGCAAGGACATATTTTTATGGTGTTGATTAGACAATGAACAAAAAAAGAGGGATTTTTCATCACAACTATGACACACATACATTGTATATACAATGTAGAACCTGAAAGAAAATTGAAGAAAGGTTGATGCAAACTTAAAACTTGTGTCAACCAATTTGTGTACTTTGAAAGAAAAATAGGGTTTATGGTTTACATGATGAATTGATGATGGAAACAAGTGGGTGTGTGAGTCAAATTTGAGTCCATAAACCCTCCCATAATTTTAAGTCATGCAAATAATCTATCCATGTCAAATTTCAGTGCATACAGAAACAGTTTGAAAAAATTTCAACGTTGGCCCCATTCACTAGTCATTGTTTCCCATGTCTACACAATGTATTTCCATTGTTCCTTTTAAAATTCATTCGACAATACACATGTTCTCGCATCTACTAATGCAAGGACATATTTGTATGGTGTTGATTAAACAATGAACGAAAAAAGAGGTATTTTTCATCACAACTATGACACACATACATTGTATATACAATGTAGAATGTGAAAGAAAAATGAAGAAAGGTTGATGCAAACTTAAAACTTGTGTCAACCAATTTGTGTACTTTGAAAAAAAATAGGGTTTATGGTTTACATGATGAATTGATGATGGAAATAAGTGGGTGTGTGAGTCAAATTTGAGTCCAAAAACCCTCCCATATCGTTAAGGCATGTGAATAGTCTATCCATGTCGAATTTAGTGCATACAGAAATAGTTTGAAAAAATTGCAAAGTTGTCCCCATTCACAGGTCATTGTTGCCCATGTCTAGTCTTAGTAAAATCTATTGTTCCTTTTAAAATGTATTCTACAGTACACGTGTTCCTGCATCTACGAAGGTAAGGACATGTTTTATAATTCGTTTAACATGACACACATTCCTTTTAAAATCCATTCAACGATAAACACATTCATCGAAACTTCGTTGATGCAATACTATGACAACAATGATGACATATATGATCATGATGGTATAAAAATGATTGATATTCTCTTGGTTTCAAGAATAATTTATCCTCTACTGAACAAGGCCAACCACACGAAGGTGGAAGCTCATATGGCCTCTCCCTTCCCCCTCACATAACTCTTAATTCCCCAATACCCAATCTATAAAATAGAAAATAATTGAAAGCAAGCTAGTAAGATTCATGCATAGAAACTACAAAAGCAAAAATTAATGAAGGTAAATGAAATTATGTGTTTATAAATGATATTTTTAGTTTACCACGTACTTTAGTATATTGGAGACTATTTTCAAGTTTCACATAATAATTAAACAACATGTAACATAGGATATAAAAACTTCACATAAAACGTAAAAACATGTAATTAACCCATGACAGAAGTAAATTATTTTAAGAGAATAATCCGTACAAATTAAAATATATAGTCGCATACCTTATCCAACTCAACATCTGTATAATCATCCTTATTATGTATCTTCTTCTTCATCAAAATCGACATATGTATCATCATCTGGTTCAAAAACAGTGTTGAAAGGATTGATGATATCATCATCGTCATCAATGTCATTTTTGAGCATACATCATCATCAAGAATTGCATTGTCTCCTACGACTGGATCATGATCTTCTTCATCTTTCGACCCTACATGATCTTCTGGCTCTGCCTGATATGGCGAATCGTCTTCTTCTTCATTATCATCTTATTCCAATACATGAGTATACTTAACTGGCCTTCCTCTTGGATCATATCTAACAACAAATGACCAATCCCTCTCACCTGGAACATTTGAGTAAAAGACATGTTCATATTGGCTTGGAAAAACATAGTTATCATGTCCTCTTTCAAACACCATTGTTTTAATCATTGAAAATCCATTTCCATGATGAATAACAGTTCTTTCATCATCATGTTCATGCATTCGTAACCTATACCATTTGACGTCGAACATAACTAATTTGAAGGAATTAAAGTCACACTCAAGTATATCATTCAAATACCCATATTATCTATTTTCAGATTCTTGGGGATGTTTGTCACTCCTAGAGGAAACATTAGTGACCTGGAATACTGCAGTTATCCCACTATTATAAAAAAAAATTGTTTAATCCAACTGTTTGATGCGAAATTTATGACCATTGCACCACATAGCCTTGTGGTGTTTCAACTGGAATATGTCAGATATGTAAAAGATGAATTTTCAATTAATAAATTAACATATTTACATAACTTGGAAAGTATCTGAAAAAGACAGTACACATGTAGTCACATTAATATAATATAAAATAACTGAATAAAATGGGTAAATTTGTTTGTCTATCCATCTTTCAAACCATATGCTAAATCAATTTCCCTTTGCGTAACATTGGCATCTCTGTTACGACGAGCTTCTCTAACCAATTTAAACAGTCGTTTCCATGATAACCTACCGCCATGATGTTGTTTACATCTTTCAATCCATACATTCATCCAGTCAAGATTGTTTGCAATGTATAAATGCAGTGCATCCCAATCTTGAGCAACTGAATCAAAAAATCATAATTCACCAATATTAAATATTAGTTATAACCATGGTAAATATTAATAATCTATGAAATAGCAGATATTAATATATTAATGAGTATGATCATATACACAAAAAATGAAAAATTGTATGTATTAATATAAATCTCCACAATTATTAATATATTACCTCTCATTTTTTTCATTCTACCTTTCCTCAATAGGTGCTCCTGATCTTCAAATTTTTTTATGGAGTTCACATCCCAAATGCAATCCACTACATGCATAGTTGGCGTTGCTAATTTAGGAAGATACTGACTAATATACACCATGGATTGATATACCATATATCTCTCCACCATAGAACCCTCGGGATGTGCTATTTGTCTAACCAAAGCCTCCAATGATTTCAAGTGCCTCTCCACCATCCACATTGACCTTGTGTGTACAGGTCCACACATTTCAATCTCCTCAACTTGGTGTATGAGGCAGTGTTCTTATGCATTTAAAAATGTTGGAGGTATATACTTTTTCATTTCACACATTAGCCGGGGAATTTCTCTCTTCCAATACTTTATATCATCTTCGTGGATTTCTTTCAATGACAACCATCTACATGAGATCATGACATAAGAAAATAACTTGTTTCAACATAACATAATATATATTACATTACAAGTAAAACACATGCCATTAAGTACAACAACAAATTGAAAGAACATTTTGCATATAAATCACAACTAATTACCTCATGTATTTTCCAAGATCATATATAACTTGTTTGACGGTGTTGTCAAAGTTGTTTGGGAGAGATAGAGGTAGAACATACTGTAACAAAAAAAATGAATCGTTATTTGTTTTGACCAAAGTAAACAAAAAAAAAATTAAAAAACTTCAAAGATATATAAAGCCAATATATAAATATGTATACCAAAATTATTACCTTAATGAAGTTATGCCAATCATGTGTTTTTACCCCATCAAATTCACCTTTCTTCGTTAAGATATTATTTATGTTTGAAGCAAAACCCGTGGGAAATTTAATTCTTTGAATGATCTCTTTTACATCATTGCTTTGTTGTTCTATTAATAACCATGGAAGGTTATTTATGTCTCCATCTCTATTTGATTGGATCACACTTCGCATTGCATGATTGACTTCCTGAATGTTAGTTCAAATTTTGACAATTCTTTTTTATTCCTCCTACCATCTATGATTTGCCATTATGTTTATGTCACATTCTTCCTGATATGCATTGTATCAAACAAATGAACTATTTTTAGCTCCTCATAGTAGGGAAACCTCATGAATTGAGTGGGATAACATTGTATTCCTCGTGGAAGCCCATTATTAATACCTTCATGATGGCGGCATTCATGAAGCATAAAAGAAATCACAACAATAATTATCAAATACAGTAAAATAAATTCAATGATTAAAATAAAAATTCAAAAAATTAGGACATATACGATACATAAAGAAATTGTGTACCTTGACGATTTCTATTATATTCCAACCTCCATAGGTGAGGTGTCTCGTGGTTTTAAACCGGTCTCTTCTTTCCCATTGAAAAGATGTTTTTCAGTAGTACGATACCTATGGTTCTTAGGGAGGAGGTGCCTATACTCATCAAACACAATCTTTCCTAAACTTTTTAAATGGCGATAATTCATCTTAGGACCACAAACTGGACATGAAAATTACCCTTTGTTTGAAGACCTACAACAGATGGATTAATGTCAATTATACGATGAGATTATTTAAAAATTAAACATGCAGCATGTATCTTTAAAAATATATATATAGTATATTTAAAGAGCAATAGAATGTTACATACCACAAAAATGTGTTAGTCCTAGAGCATCATGAATTGTCCATAAAAGTATTCAAAAGAATTTAAATTTTTTCTCCCCGATTGGTTTACATATGTCATACATAGTGATGCCAACCCATAACTTTAGTAGCTCGTCGATAAGAGGATCGTTATATACATTCATATCTTTAACTTGGTACTTACCTATAAATTGTTTGAAATTACACATAATTACTATAACTGTGATATGTATATATAAGTAAATAAATAAACAAAAGATATTATGCAAAAAATGAAACAAATGAAAATGTTACATTCAAAAAATTAATGTAAACAAATACCTTGAACAATCATTGTCAACATTATGTGCTCCCTCTTTATTGAAATCCAAGGAGGAATGTTATTGTTGATAACAAAAATAGGCCACACTGAGTAAATATACCTAAGCTCTCTGAATGGATTAACACAGTCAGCTGCCAATGAAAACCTAACATTACGAGGTTCATCTTTGAAATCTGCCCATTTTTCCTCAATTTCCCTAAATGCATAACCATTGGCAGGCATTCGAAGAACACCATCTCCACTTATGCTATGTGCATGGTGATCCATAAATTGTGTTATGCTTTCACACCTGAAAAATCGTTGCAAACGTGGAATTATGGGAATGTGACGAAGAACCTTTTGGGGCACCGTTTTTGTTACTTGATCAATTCTATATCTATTGAGACATTGTTGGCATTCTGTTTTCGAAGGATGTTGTCCATAATATATAATATGATAATTATGACATGCATCTATAGTTTGATAATCCATTCCAATGTCTTTCATAATGGCATGCAAATATCGATATGTGCGAGGTAAAATATTTGACAATGGTAACAAAAATTCACCTAACAATCTACAACATAACAAATAACTAGTTAATGTAAAGAATATTAATCGTAAAAATTGTATTCTTATTTTACATATTAATTAACACTAAAAAAAATAGAAAAAATTCAACATTTATGTATATGAGATGAAACATATTACATACCTTAGGATATGTGTCATACAAGTGTTCGAAAAATTATTCATAACCTTTAAGTTCACTAGCATCAATGTAGCGGAGAGAAGATTTTCTCTTGAGCCTTCATAAAGTCGTTTATTTACCTTTTCTAATAGAGGTTCATCATAAATACCATCACTGTCCCCATCATCATCTGGATGAGCAAACAAATATTGGATCATTTGATTTGTCCCATCATCTTCTTCCATCGGATCATTAACTTGATTTGTCCCATCATCTTCTTCCATCAAATCCTCATTTGCTTGATCTTGGTCCTTAGCTTGTACAACATCATTTCTAATACCACTTGGTCCAATATTCTGTAGAAAGTTAGAGGGAAACTCTAACTTTATAATTACAAAACGCCGAAACCTCGAAGGAGATCTCGATCATTGATCGAGGGGGGGCCAAAGGACCTTGATCTGGTTGAAAGGGCCAAAGTCCCGAAGCAGAGCCAGAGTCGTTGATTGAGGAGGATATGTGGTAGAGATCCATAGACTTCGGAGGAAGAATCCTTTGGAGAAAAGGCAAGGAGGAGAATTTCCAAAACATCAGAGCCGAAACCGTTGAAGGTCGTTGATCTAAAGAAGTAGCGAGGACCGTTGATCCTCGTGCAAGATATATTCATGGTTCGAGGTTCAGAGAATTCGGTGACGACTGTAGTTGAAATGGCAGAAGCCTGGAGTCCAGAGCACCTAAGAGATTAAGGTCTAGGTCAGATCCTGAGGTCACATAAAAGGAGAGTTTGGATCATGGATCTGGTCCTAGAGAATTCGTTGATTTGGAGATTAGGAAAAAGGGAGAAAGCAGCTCGCAAAAGCTCTGAAGCGCGAAGTCGCGAAGGGAGCTGGCCCACGCTCATAGTCTGTGGTCACGTGAAAGGAAGGGGCTTAGCCAAAAGATCTAGCACCCATTGGAGTTGAGATTTGAAAATCACTGAGGAGAGGGCTCGCGCGTGCCATATGACGTGCACCATGGTTAAAAGGGCCTGTGTAATTGGATTTGGGGTCTAGCAGAGGCCCGAAGAGTCAATCTGACTCCTTGATGTGAATGATCCTTGACCGAGAGGTCGCGCAGCCCCGAAGGGGGAAGGGGGGGGTCTGCATCAAGTGGTATCAAAGCCTAAAATTTTGTCTGCAGATCGTAGGAAAAGGAGAGATGGTGAAAGGAGATACTCTGATACCATCAAGTGGTATCATAGCACATTTTTTGTCTGTAGATTTTAGGCGAAGGAGAAGCTGGAGATGCTCTTAGTAGCAGAGTGAACATCAGAGTTGCCAGGAGGGAAGGTAGAAGGTGAAAATGTCTACTGAAGGCCATGGGCATGGTCAAGGAAAGGACCACCAGCAGAAAAGCAAGCCAGAAATTGACAAGGAGCTCATAGAGATAAGAGAAAAGATGGAGAGGCTAGCATTGAAGATGCAGTAGGAGGAAAAGGTACACTGGAGGTACGAATGGCCTCTGAACATGAGAGAAAAATGGCATGTTCAAAAGTTGTTAGCTAGAAAGAAGCAACAGGAAGTAAGGAGGTGGATGAAGCATGATTAAAACCTCAGTGACACAGAAGAGGAGATGGTTTACATCTGTGAACCAGAAGTGGGAAGAACCCTCAGTGATGAGGAAGAGAGATCATCATAGAATCTCATAAACTGTCAGGTGGGAAGAGATGGACTTTCAAGTTGCCAAGTGGGCAATGGAGAGAGATCAGTTGAAGATCTCATATAATGCCAAAGGGGTAGTGCTGAAATTTCAGATTGCCAGGTTGGACATCAGATGAGATCAAGTGATCCCATTAACTGCCAGGACAACAGAGAAGAAATACTAGATTGCTAGGTGGGAAAGGGAATTAGAATGAAACTGTCTTAAAGTCTCAGGAGCTCAAAAGTGAGTTCAGATAAGCAAAGAGTGTCGATAGATGAAGATTCATGTGGGTTTGTTAGCCATGTGAATGAAGATGATGACAATGAAGATGGTAAATATGCAAAGTAGGCATATCCAACATATCAAGTTGGAGACAGATGGAGGAGTATACCAGCCTGAGGAGCAGCTGTAGGAAGTTGGATTTGAACCAACACAAGAGGAGTGGACAGAAACTAATTTGTCAGAGGAGGAAGTTGAGCAGCAAATCAGTGGTGAGACTGCAAAACTAGAGTCTGCAACAGGGTGGAAATTTAATGCCACTGAAGAATAAAACAACATGAGGGATCGGGATGATCTACCCATTAATAAGGAGAAAATGCAGCAGAGAAGACTGCATAAGGAGAACCAACCATTGGAGCAGTTGGATAGGGTGATAGAGGAGATAAGGAGGTTGATGGTGAGATCAGCAGAAGAAACAGTCAGCAAGAAGAAGTTGTACAGAGGAGATCCTGCCATAGTAGTAGGGAAGAAGAAGAAGCAGCAGCAACAAAGCAGAGAAGAAGGAGGACAACTCCAAGGAGAAGTTTGGGATCCAGTGGGATTTTAATAGAGCTTGAGAGCTCATGAGTAGGAGCTCATGAATTTTTTCGCAACAGTGGAGTATGATGAAAGAGCATCCTTCCACATCAGCAGATGCGCCAGCAAGCCAACACATAGGCGTGCATTGGATAAAGGCAGAGGCACCGACCCTCCCATTTTTAAATTTGAAATATGATCCTATAGGGATTAATGTTGTAAGGTTGAGTGAAAACTAAGCCATGCCTTTGTACATACAGGGGATAAGGTCGACTTTAATGGCTGACAGGTTGATTAGATTCAATTTAGACTAGATGGCCATTTATGAAACTTCATTGTAATAGATGAGGTTAGGTGAAGGAGAGGATAGGCCCATAGAGCCCCTCTTTTGTAAAGAGATCTTTGTATCAAATTTCATTATGGGAGTTAGGAGACAAGAATTCAGGAGAGGATTCTAAGAGAGAGAGAGCCTCAGAATCTCAGAAAACTCATAAATAGAAATAGGAGGTAGAATGGTTCTTTGAGAGAGCTAGAGAGAGTTGAGACTCTACTAGAGTCCAACCTGCACATATTGTAATCAGATTTTCATATTAATGAAAAAGACGGCAGTTTTTCCTGCACATGGTTATTTATGTGTTTATGTGTTTCATGTATGTACGTTGTAGATGTTTGTGATAGGCTCCATATGCAGTAGGAAGATAGATTTCTCTATCTTTGTCGAGTTCATAATATCGTTCTAGGTTCTTTAGGCTGTGCAAGGAATGCTCAACAGAACATTTGAGGTTTTGTAGCCAATGCAAGAAGTGTGCATCTGAACTCTGTGGAGTCAAAAAAGAACATGTCAGGAGGGCACACCAAAGTGATAAAAACTCAAGGGAAACCTCAAGGTTGTTGAATACCTTGGAGGGTAAAATATGCGGAGGAAGCACAGAGAGACAGAGTCACTGAGAAATCTGTAGAGCTATACTATGCTGGCATTGAGAATATGAAAGTGTGCACAAAGAAAACTCTTTGTCAAGTTTAGGGAGAAGAGTATCAGAGGAAGATACTCACGGAGTTGTTGAACACTCTATAGAAAACGCTCAACAAGGTGTGCTTTGAGCTAGAGGTTTCCAGGAGGGCACCAGAACCCTTTGAAGGGAGAATAAGGGTCGAGACCCTTAGGAGTCTGATTAAACTTAAAATATCAGGGGAGATAGTGTTAGTGGAAGAGAAGACGAGACCCAAGATAGTCGGGTTCGCAGGATAAAGTTCAAGGGTCGAAGCCTTCGAACACTTAACTCTTCCAAGTCGGAAGAAGTCTAAATATCATGAGGAGGAGCGACAACAGCCGTCGGATCGGTTGTGGGGAGAAGCCTAGACCGTTAGATTAGGGTCCAGGGAAGCAGAGGAAAGCGCTAAGGAGGAAACAGATCCTAGCCGTCGGATCTAAGCACAAAGAGTCGACAGTCATCCAATCCAAGGTAAAGTGCACGAGTCTTAACCCTTGTGTGCACAGGAGAATTGACTTGCCAAAGTCCTGAAGTCCCGAAGTGATTTGGGACCATCCATCGTCAAGAGGGACAGGTGGCGCAAGATCTAGAACTATGGAGGAAAGCAATGGGGGAAAATTTTGAAACCCCGAAGGAGATCTCGATCATTGATCGAGAAGGGGGGCCAAAGGACCATTGATCTAGTTGAAAGGGCCAAAGTTCTGAAGCGGAGGCAAAGTCGTTGATTGAGGAGGATACATGGCAGAGATCCACAGACTTTGGAGGAAGAACCATTCAGAGAAAAGGCAAGAAGGAGAATTCCCGAAATGTCAGAGCCGAAACCGTTGATCCTCATGCAAGATATATTCGTGGTTCGGGGTTCAGAGAAGTTGGCGACAGCTGCAGTTGAAATGCCCAAAGCCTGAAGTCTGGAGCACTTGAGAGATTAAGCTCCAAGTCATAGCCCGAGGTCACATAAAAGGAGAGTGTGGACCGTGGATCTGGTCCTAGAGAATTCGTTGATTCAGGGATCGGGAAAAAGGGAGCAAGTAGCTCGCAAAAGCTCTAAAGCGCGGAGTTGTGAAGGGAGTTGGCCCACGGTCATAGTTTGCGGTCACGTGAAAGGAAGTGGCTTAGCTAGAAGAGCTAGCGCTCATTGGCGTTGAGATTTGAACAACGCTGAGGAGAGGGCCCGCGGGTGCCATACGACCTGCGCCACGGTTAAAAGGGCCTGTGTAATTGGATTTGGGGTCTAGCAGAGGCCCGAAGAGTTAATCTGACTCCTCGATGTGAACAATCCTTGAATGGGAGGTTGCGCAACTCCGAAGGGGGAAGGGGGGGGGTCTGCATCAAATATGCACATCTTTTAGTTCTCCTCTTAATTTAATATCAAACCAATCTAGTTGTATGATTCTTGTGGTACTTATTTGTGGGACAACATTTATTCTTTGACATATCAAATAAGGCATTATGTTGGAAGAAGTACCAAAATCTACCAATCAATTGTGTACATTGAAATTAAATATTTTGTATTTGAACTGTAGAAAAGGAGGAATATAGGATCTCAAATAAGCACCTGTGTTTGTTGCATTGATGGCATATTTGATTTCAACATTGTGGATTGCTCTTGTTTATGTAGTCTTGGGACTGCTCTTAACCGCAATCATGGTTTTCTTCTGAGAGTTGAACGTATCAATAAGGAGATCGCGTTGTTGTGGCAGTGTGTAGATATCATACATGGAAATGTTGGCTTTAGTCTTCTTCATATCCTCAATAACACTATACTCTAAAGCACATGTTTTTGGTTTGTTTGTTTTTGTACTTGACTGTGGATTCTTAGCTTTGTTGTTGGTTGTTGGATTGTTGTATTTAGAATTTTTTGTCGTTGGGTTTGATGTGTAAGGTTTCTTTTTATTGGTTGGAATAATTGTGTTAGAATTATAACTAGTAGTGGTTGGATTTTGGGTGCTTGGTCTTGATGTTACAATGGGGGGTGATTTTCCTGAGAGGGGGGTTGGTCATTGGGGGAGAAGAGGTACTTGGGACAGTTCCTTTGCTGCGTAGATTGTATTTTCTAGGGGGAAATTCTATAAAAGGTGTGTCCCCAATCTAAATTTCCTCAATTTGTTTGTCATCTGAATCAACACACCAAACCCATAGAGACATATCAAACTTCTAAGGTGTTTCCTCGATAGTTTCGTCACTTCTTGTTTCAGTGGGATGTTCGTCGTTTAAACTCTATTGATCTAACAATTGATTAATAACAAAGGTCATGGAGCTAAACCATGGGAAACTAGTTTTCTCAGAGTGATTTTTTTGGTGATATGAGCAGAAATTGTCGCTACTGAAGGTATCTAGATTCAAAGTGAGTTGTGGTGCTTCGGGTGGTTTATGCTAGTTGTCACTTCTCTTGAAGAATGGACGGAAAATTCTATTTCTTGAAGGTCCTTCTCCAACGTTCTTCTTGATATCATCTACTTCATTGGACAACTTCTTGACTAACTTCATTACGCTATCGATATCCCTTGCTCCCTTCTCAAGAGGCTTTGTCAACAATAGAGATTGTTTTCCAGCTGACTTAGTTTCTCTGGATTATGGGTGACTGCCATAAGAGGATAATTCTTTCTCAATTATCTCAGCTTCACCAAAATTTAGAGCCAAAGTGTTCCTACGAGATGACTTGACAAACATACCTATGGAAGGAACTAGAGCCAAAGTGTAGAATTTGATTGCTAAGGATTGTGATTGAGTTGTGTCCATAGTAAACTGGGTGATGATTGTTGTGAAGAACTTGTTGAATTCCTTCAATTTCTCTCTTTTTTCCATTTTAATGGCTCCCAAATCCTTATATAAAGATGTGGTGGTTTTTCGCTCACCAAACTTTCCGATAAAAGCTTTCTCAAAATCTTCCCAACTTGTTATGGAACTAGGGGGTAAATTGAAATACCATGCAGAAGGGTGTAAGGAAACAACCTACTGACCACATATTTGTGTTGAACATTTAGAAGGTGGGTAGCTAAAAAGAATTCTTTTATGTGATCTTCTGGCGAACCAAGCCTGTTAGGGTCAAATTTGGGTAGGATATTTTTAGGTTTTCTAGGCATCTCATGTAAGGGTTCTGCTAAATTTAGATCTCCTTCATACAACCATAGTGGGATTCTTTCCCTCCTCTCCCAATGGTCACCCATGATCTATTCAAGATTAATTTATGGGTTTTCACCATCCATGTTGTGTTTAGTTTCAGGAGGGGTAGGGGGAATTTAGTTCAATGGTACGGGCACTTCCTAGAAATAGGTTTCTGTTAGATCTTCAACAAAGTCAACCAGGATGTTGGGGTGGTTATTTGGTCATCTCACGTGGGTAGCTCTTCTTCTAGGTAGTTCAGAGGTTGTAGGTGACTTACAAAGCAGTTTAGCGTAGGCCCGGGTGAAACAATGGGTCTCATTAAATTCCTCGTATGGTACAAGAAACTAAGTTTCTGCATGGGTTTTGGGACTTCTGGTGGCACTTTCGAATGCAAGATTTGTGTCTTCAAAGGTAACCTCTTGTTCCATATTGAATTTAGAGAAGAGAGTTGGAACATGGATATTTTTAGAGGATTGATTGTGATTATGTAAAGTGTTTATGTAAGCCATGCAATGGCCCTCCTTCTAGCGCTAATTTTGTTGAAGGGTCTAAATGTACCAACAATGGTAAGGGGTACCCCCTGGTACAAAGTCCCAATTATACCATGCATTGTTTGGTTTAGGAGACCCATTTGAAATCTGGCTCGACTACCATTTTTGGTTATGAGGGTGAGGGTGGATGATTATGCAATGTAAAGATGTAGATGAAGACTATGTATGAAAATAAATATAATCTAATTCTAATATATCCTACCCTATCCTAGCTAGGAGTAAGTTGTTGTAACCAAATGAGTTGTATAGAAACTAAATTCTGCTAGAAACTTCACCTGGATACTCGTCACGAAGAAGAAAAGTTAGAAACATATGCATGCAAAACATATAACTAGAAAACTCAAAACTATATTATTTGCATATGACACAAATCATATACACAAGACATGAAAATATAAAGAGGAACAACAAAACTACGAAAAGATATAGATTGCATTAGATTAGTCTATAAGGAAACACATGTTGCAAATTGTGTTGTCATTGATGTCAAAGGATGACAAGTCCAAGGATCGAACCAGACAAACATAGGAGGCATCCAAACTGTTAAGATCAAAAGAAAGGAGATTGAAAAGTACTAAAGCCCATTGTTGAACTCTTTACCCTGTGAATGAAGCCGAGAGGAAGGAGATCGAAGAAGTGCTAAAGTCTCGAAATAGATAAGTCCCACTATTACCATGAATAAATATATGTGTTTGAGTCGAAGGAAAACACATCCATTGATTTGGCATAGTAAACAACTCCAAGCCATTAGTCGGAGAGCAAGACCATTGGAGTATTTGAGTATGAGGATGTATTAAGACTCGGTTTTAACAATGAATAGAAAAATCTTAGCTGGAAATACAAAGGATGTTTTCTTATTCTTTGAAACAAAATGAACATTATCTACATTAAGCCTTTTCCTAACATAATCTCAGGCAAAAATACTTGGAGTTAAATAAACAAAAAGTTTATAGCGCTTCAATTAAAAACCATAAATCCTCAAAACTATATAATCTTTAAAGATATACCAATGTCCAAATTTTAATTGTTGATTGATGTGCAAATAATGCCTATATTCAGGAGGTAGCCTTGGTGGAATTTCATTGAAAAATGGGGCATAGTCTATTGACATGAAATCATCAAGAAAGGTCTTAAAATTGTTTTGTTGACCATGACAGCGTACAACATGAGTCCATTCAAAAACTAGAAGTAATATTCCCTCTTGATCTTATTTCTTAACATCAAATGTGAAAAGTATGTTGATTGATAATAAAGAAGGAGATATACTAAAGATCGATGGTTCCTTAAACATTTTATTTTTTCAAAATGAACAAATTGTTCATGAATTATATCATACAAAAGCCAACATAGTTAAACTTGGTTGATTGTGCTATTTTATGAAAAAACACTAAAATAGTCTCCTCAACAAAACAATCATTTTCATACCCTATTACTTTGCATATCATTGAGATCATTTCCCTAGCCGACTCTGGCCAACCCTTAATATAAAGAGGAAGTTAAAGGAAAAATTAAATCTGGCACACTAACATTCTCTGATAATAATGTTGTGAGAAAAGTTAACTTATATTCCACTAATATTGAATTAAAGTGACTTTCAATTTCATCTTCATCAATCTTCTCTTGATTTTTTTGGTAACAATATCATTTCATTATTGAAAATAAGTGTAACAAGGAAAACTTCATATTGATCTCTCCTATCTCTCACAACCATGTGGTCAGAGGTGTAAAATTCAGCACACATTTTAATAAACTCAGAAAATTGGAAATTTGAAGGCACAATGGCCTATATGAGACCACATGCCCAAACCTGAAATACATCTATATTGTCTTGAAATTGTAATCAATCTTGATTACAAAGCTCTCTGGAAGTTTTACTAGCTAAAAAAAATTTCAATCAAATCCATCTCTTTATCAATGAAGTGCTTTACAAAAGGATTTTCTAAACCTGGTTGTTGAGTGTTCTTTAATGTTTTTCTAGGAACCGTTATAATTCGTGTTTAATTTCTATCCAGTAATTAAGATAAAACCCCTTTTTAATTGTTTTCTCAAAACCTAAAGGGAAATTTCACCGAAAGTAACTATGTAATCTCAACTTGTAAAACTTTAGGTTACTATAACCAAAATTTTACACCCAACTCCCTATGCTAAAAATACCATGTTCAATATCGTGCTCTCTTGCAGTGAAAATGAGGTTGACAATTAAGTGCATTCTCAAATATAATAAAAAATTCAACCAAAAATCCACATGTCATCTCCCTATTTGTTTGATTTCTATCATGCACCAACACATTAAACGTTTCCAACCACAAAAACACGTTAGAGGGAAGTGATGCAACCCAAAACCGTAAGAAGTATTGGTACTTTTAGTATGCGGTTTTTTAGACTAACATTTAGCCCCGATGCCAATCACAAGCAACCACATATACCTTTAGTGGTTTGGTTGTATTGGGAGCTTTTGTTCCATTAAACTTCATCTTCTTTCAACTCTCGAGAACTTTATCAACCATTGATCACCTTTTAATATCCATTGTTAGATCTAGGCGTTGATTAGTTTAGAAAAGTCTTACTCGCTGCCCATGCCTATGCATTTTATACCCTTTGGTTATGCTCTCGGTTCTCTTGTGTTTTAAATTTAAGCTCTTTTTTTTTTTTTTTTTTAGCTTAATCTTCGATTATACTATTTAAAAATGCAGAAATTAAAAGAAGAATAAGGTTTTTAAAATCTCAATGGATATGGACTGAATGCATGGCTACACCACTTTTTGAAATGAAGGAAAAAATAGTTACTAAATGTGACCTCTAAATAAACGAGAACTTTGGGAGTTTACTGGTAGTACCTTTTTTTTTTTGGATTTTTTTTTGACATTTTGAATCTTCTTAGTTATAAAGTATTAACTCTCTTTTTTCAAATGTTGTTTTTTCAATTTTTTAGATGTCTAATATTTTTAAAGGTGTTTGTTTCTTTTTTTAATGTTTTTTTAAATCACAAAATTTGACAGTTTTACATTATTAAAAATGTTATGTCATTTATTTTCTCAAATTTCTTATATTTATCTTATTATGCATTCTTAATTAATTTAGGATGCCATACATTTTAATACAATGTAACTTATTTTTTAAAATGTTTTTTAGCTTTACTTCAATGCATATTTGATAATTGTAGTTAAATAACACTACTCTTAAACATTTAGCCAAAAAATCTACATTTAAAAACCAGTTATAATGAAAAATGTATACATTTTAGAATTTTTTGTTTGAAGTGTCATGTTAAATAAAGCATTTTTATAGTCAAAACAAAAAGAAAAGAAAGAGAAAAAACAATAACATTTTATTAGCATCTTTTTACATAATTGTATAGCTTTCATGTATGTTATTTTTCCTAAAGTGATGATTCACAAAAAAAAATGAAAGATAAAGAGTAATCCAAATAATATATTCATCACACACACATGTGCATGCACATATACACATTCTTAATGTAAAATTTCATAGTTCAAAATATTACAAATATATCTCATCAATAATATGTCAAATTGAGTATGTTCTTCAAAGACATTAAAACTAATCAATAATGTCAAACAATGCAACTTCAACATTTTCAATGGGTATATTTTCATTTTCAAGAGCTTGAATTCTTTCTTGGACATCGTTATGCTCTTCCATCGGGTCTTGTATGTCTGCACATTATTTAAAATGGTCCTTTCCAAACAACCTTTTCAATGGTGGTTGAGGCTCCTCTGACATTTTTTTCACATGTGATTTACTAAAATCTTCTTTCTTCAAACCAACTTCTTGCATTTCATTTAGAAGAGCTTTAATAACATTAACTATGTGCTTAATAAAATGGTATTGCAGTGTATCATTTTCAATGGATATGTAATTTCTGCATTTTCGTAAGTAGCAAGCTATTGTTGTACCTAATCATCAAGTAGAGAAAAATAATTAAGTAAATGGCACAAACAAATATAAAATTAAAAATGGTAAAGATTGAAGTATGTTTTCATATCTATTATTTCGTGAATCTTACCTGAACTCGAGTTCAAATCCAAAACCCAACCTCTTTCACTTGAAAAAATATCTATAAAATAATTAATTAATGCTTGTGTTTTTTGATAAATGTTTAAAATATATACATTGAAATCTTTTTCCTTGAATGTTAGCTTTGTAACCAAAACAATATAAGTCAATATTTATAGGATCATAAGTATAATAGTTTTCCCAACATGCAAGATGTATGTTTTCAATATCATTCGTAAATGGATCACTATCGGAGCTACAAATATTAGGTTTGTGCCTATAATATAAATAAATGAGAATTCAATTAACTTGTAGATAATTTAAATTGATTTCTAAATTTAAATACTAAACAATACACTTTAAATATCTTACCAATAGAGATGCTTCCTTAAATTGGCTTTACCCTTGTTAATAGCAGTAATCATGCGTGTATGTCTAAATGAAAAACCATAAATCTCCAAAGTGGTAATGTTGTGACATCTATGAATCCTGTAACCACTTTATTGAATGCTTGGTAAGTATAAGGCTCATAATCATAACTAATGTTTTGGATATTGTAACCATGAGGGATATCTACAATAACTAGGGAGTACTCCATTTTAGGAACAAGATTTGCAATGTTTTCATAGTCACCTAATATGATCATGATTATTTTGAGAATGACATGAAGGCAAGAGTATAACAAAGATATAACAAGGAGATGCACAGAGATATTGCAAGGAACATAGTAATAAAATAAAACTCATATTCTATTAATGATTGTCTAGGATACAAAATACGGTAAAATGCAAAAGCACACAAGCTATCTAGAATGGTGGTAGTTTATCTCTAAAGAGATATGTGTCGACTATGCTCATTCGCAAGAAGATGATTACAATGAGGCTCCAAAGGCCTTTCTAACATAAATAATAAATGAGAAAACTCTAAACACCCAAAACCCTAACCCTGAAAGTTGAAACGCCTAAAGGTTTATGGGCCCCGATGGGGCTAGTTGATACATCAACTTCCCGAGGGTGAAACTTTTGCATATGATATATGTTTGGGGTGCTCGATACCCCACTGGAAAGGTATATCCGAGGAGTACATGTTTTGAATGGTCCAAAGTTTAATAGGAAATAACAAAGTCATAATCATTATTGTATAATTATGGACACCCGAACGTCTCATGCCCATAGGAGTTAAGAACTATGGTTGGCGCCATAACCGGGGGTCAACTGAGGAAATCTATGACACGGTTGGTGCTATCCTTCTTGTACTTGATGTTCAAGTGGAATTGTTGCGGGTACATCGACCACTTATGATGGTGGTCATTATGTAACTTTCCTTCTGTCTACATGAATTGCAAATGCATGTGATCAATGTGGATGATTGTTTCCTTCCCCATAATGTAATGTTTCCACCATCGACATGCCTACACAATGGATTACATATATTTGTTCTAGGTGTGGTATATGTGAACAACATCACATAGTGTTTCACTGTGACAGGCTATTGGATGCCCATGCTAAGTGAGTACTACATCGATAACATAATTTGTAGCTCATGTCTCAATCTCAAATGGTTGTTGCAGGTCTAGTAGAAAAAGGATTGGTGTTGAGCAGAGGTGAAATTTCAAATCCTTGAATGCTTTAGTTGGGATGCAAACCACACAAAATTGGCCTTCACTCCACCCTTGGTCACCTATATTAGGGCCCAAGTGATATGAGATAACCCCAACACAAATTGATGGTAGAAGTTGGCTAGGCCCAAGAAGTTGTGGAGCTCAATCATTGTCTTCGGGGCTGACCAATCATGGATGACTTGGATCTTGGTTGGATCCACATGCAAACACTACTCATCCATGATGTATCCCAAATATTGGATTATCTATATGTCGAAGGAACACTTCTCCAAATTGGCATATAACTTGTGTTGTCGCAGTGTGCTCAAGACCTGTTGAATATGCTTCAAATGTTCCTCCCAAGTTTTGTTGAAGATGAGGATGTCATCCAGATATACGAACACAAAGGATTTTTTTAATGGCTGCAATATGCCATCCATCATCAGAATGAATGTGGTCAGGGCATTACTCAAGCCAAAAGGCATTACCAACCACTCGAAGAAACCTTCTTTATACTTGAAGGTTGTCTTCCATACATCATTATTCTCAATCGACACTTGGTGGTGGCCTGACTACAAATCAATATTACTAAAAAACTTGACTCCCTTGATCTGATCGAGAAGATCATCAATCTGGGGGATTGGGTACTAGTTCTTGACTATGATATTTTTCAAGCCTCTATAATCAATACAAAGTCGTCATGTCTCGTCCTCCTTTTGTACCAGAAAAATTGGGCTCCCGCAAGGTGAGGAGCTTGGTCTGATGTGGCCCTTTAGAATTAGATCTTGGATCTGGCGTTTTATTTCTTCATTCTTCGTAATAGAATGCATGTACATAGGGCCATTAGGCATTGGATCATCAGGTGTCAAATAAATTGAATGTTTTACCTACCAATGCACAAGAACCCCAATAGGTGACAACAATATGTCTTTGTGATCTTCTATTGTTTTGTCCACCTACTACTACTATGTAGAGAGACCTCGTGCAAAGGTTTTAGCCATTACAGTGACCTTCTGTTCACCTTCCGAGCAAACCATAAAGAGGAAAAATCTCCCAGTCTGAGAGACCACCTTTATGCACTACTGCATGGAGATCAAAGAGACTACAATAGTTGGGACTACCTCTGGTACCCTGTAGAGTTGATCTCCCAAAGTAATAATGACACTATGAGGCCTAGATTCATAAACATTGTGATGCTTCCACATATATGGTTGTCCTAACAAAACATTACAAAATTAAAGGGGGGAACATCACACAATACCTCGTCTTTGAAGGGTTTGATTCCATAGTGTAGGCGAAATTGTTGGTTGACACTAATGTCTCTTCCTTGGCTGAGCCAACCGATGGTGTATGGCTAAGGATGTGGCATCATTTTTAGGTTCAACCTATTGAAGACCTCTACTGATATTAGGTTCTTTTGGCTATCATTTTCAACAATGAAATGGAATGGGGTCCCCTTCACCCACATCTGTGAGTGGAAGAGGAAATCCCCTTCTTGAGTCTCCTCAAGTTCCTATAGTTGGACTCGTGTGGTAGTGATGGTGACATTGGGTTCTACATCAATGATTTGTTTCCTCTTTTCTAGTTCTGAATCGGAGTCTGAGTCAGCATCCTATCCTGAGGCTTTCATCTCAACCAACAATGACTATTTGGAGTGACATTCATTAGTATTGTGCCAAGGGATTTTGTGGAACTTGCACCATTTTCCAGTGTCCTTCTTCAACTTCCCATTACCCTTCTTTGTTGGTGGCTTGGACTAGTTGTCTTGTGACTATCCATCCTTGCTTTGTCATTTGTCTTATGACCCGAACTCCTGCTTGTTCTTTTGCTTAATGTTTTGCTCAATTTAACAGCATATTGATAAGCGGCTCCTAATGTCGAGATGTCCAAAAAATCCATTTCGATTTTGATGTACCTGTGTAGATCCCCACGGTATTTTAGAAATAGATGTCGCTCAAAGTATTTGATACCCAAATTGATGCACAAGGTATGGAAGGTATTTGTGAACTCCAACATTGTTTGGCCCCTCTCTTGACGCAGTGTGGTCCATATCATGTACTGATCGTCATAGTTTCCAACAAGGTAATATTGTCCCTTGAGGGCATCAAAAAAAATCCTCCCAAGTCGGCCCTAACCCAAAAATTGCAGAATCATCCTCAGCATGTTGCTCATAGTAAGTCTCCCACCAACATCTAACATGGGGAAGGGCCTTAAGAAGTGAAAAGGTGATTTTTTCACAGTTGGAAAAATTTTGGATAGAGAAATAACCCTCCAGTAAACTAAACCATTTTTCCAAAGAATCAACGTCTATCTTGTTCAACAACATAGGTATTCCAACAGAGAATGAAAACCTTCACTAACCACTCACATAACCAAATCAAAGATCAACACACCGATGTTTTGACATGGTAAAACCATATGGGGAAACATCCACGGCCCCATCCAATGCGGCCACTTGGACAAAATTTATTAATGCAAAAGAAAAGGATTACAGAGAGATTTTACAAGAGAGTTTCTCACAATCGATCATCAGCAAATGACCATCCATGCTCTTTAAATAGAGATCATGGACCAATTGGATGTTAAGCCACGGATCAATGTAATCATTAAGATAAAGGAGAATATGAATTGTCGGATCACTCTATGTCAGGAACATATCATGATCGTCAGATTTCCTAACTAGAAATGCATACTAAAGAAACACACTAAGAAACGCACTTTTACCTAACGACACATTAGACCAAGTAGATCTTAACTAACTACTAAGTTTCTAAATATCCTAACATCCCCCCTTAAGAACAACTTGGGATAGGATTGAAGGATTTGTAATAGTGACACAATAGGAGAAGGAAGGAGGCATTAGAGCCTATCCCCCATTAATGACAACTTCTTGAACTCCTAACACAGATCGAATTTTGGAAAACTTCACTTCTGTAAGAGACTTTGTGAAAATGTCTACAACTTGATCTTTTGTAGGGAAAAAGAGCACTTCAATAACTTTATCATGAATGAGCTTTCTGATGGAGTGCATGTGGAGATCGATGTGTTTGTTGTGTTGATGTTGAACTGGGTCTTTGGCCAGCTCCATGGCACTTTAATTGTGGCACCCAAGGCTGGTCAAATGTTGTTGTTGGAATCCAAACTCTGAAAGGATCTGTCAAAGCCACAAGTATTCTTGACTTGCATTTACCGATGCTCGGTACTCTACTTCTACTAAAGAAAGTGCAATAGCTTGTTGTTTCTTACAGGCGCAAGTGACAAGTTTTGAGCCAAGTCTGAAAACATAAACTGTAGTAGACTTCTTATCATCAAGGTCTTCTACCCAATCTGAATCAGTGAAGCCAACCAATAAAGGAGTCCCCCTTGAATTGTAATGTATCATGAACTGAATTGTACCCCAGACATACCAAAGTATCATTTTAGTTGTTTTCCAATGAATTTCATGGGGTGTTTTCATATATTGGGCAACAAGACCAACACCAAAGGAAATATCGGGATGGGTATGAGTCAAGTATAAGAGGCTACCAACTAATGGATGATACAAGGTGGCATCAACTTCAGGAGAAGTCCATGTGGTAGCTAGCTTGACTCTAGACTGGAAGGGAGAAGGGGTTGGTGTACAATATTCCATGTGAAAGTGACGAAGGTCACAAGCATACTTAGGTTGGGAAAGAAAAAGTCCTTCATTGGTTTGCAAAACTTGGAGGCAGAGGAAATAGTTCAAAAATCCTAAGTCTGTCATTTCAAATTTCTTCTTAAGGTTGGTTTTCACATCGTTTAAAAGTTTTCAGTCACTACCAGTAAGGATAAGGTCATCAACATAAAGGACAAGGATTATGATATCTTTCCTACTTTCTTGGTATAGACATTAGGATCATAATGGCATCTAGAAAATCTGATGTCAATAAGAAAGTTGTCCATTTTGGCATACCAAGCTTAGGGAGCTTGCTTAAGACCATAAAGAGATTTCTTAAGGTGAAAACAAGGCTAGAGTCATTCTGGACATAACCAGGGGGTTGTTCCATGTAGATTTCTTCTTGCAAATCCCCTTGCAAGAAGGCATATTTAACATCCATCTGATGGACCTTCCATTTATGTGAAACATCTAGGGAAAGAAAAAGGCGGATGGAATTCATTTTGGCTACAGGGGCAAAGGTTTATTATAGTTAATCCCTTCAACTTGGGAAAATCCTTTGGCAACTAACTGAGCCATGTGTCTTTCATCACTTCCATCTAATGATACTTAGTTCTGTAGACCCATTTACATCTTACAAGTTTTCTTCCTTTTGGAAGAGGTACAAGATCCCAAGTATCATTTTCCATTAAAGAATGATATTATTCATTCATTGTTGTATCCCAATCTGGATGACCTAAAGCTTCTGCAAATGTCTCTGGATCATGAATCTCTGAAACTCGATACAAAAGATAAGAGGCTCGCTGGAACTGAGAATGTGTCCGACATTGATCTGAAGGATCACCAACAAGATCACTCGATGCTTCTCGTGTTGAACAGACCCATCTAGGAAGCGGTGGTGTTAGTGTTGGTTCAAGTTCAAAGGACTCATCTAGGGGAAGGTGAACAGGCGGAGGTGGATTTTCATCCTCACTATCATCATCTAAAGAAGAAAACAGAATAGGAACAGAAGAAGGCACAGACGTCGAAGATGGCTTGTAGGCCGAAGAAGGCACAATCGTCAAATTAGACTCGCAGGCCAAGAGATTTTCATCAAATTTAACATCTCTTCTAATAATAATTTCATTACAATGTGGTTGAAGAAGTCTATAACCTTTCACATCTTCAGAATAACCAACAAATATACACTTCTCACTTTTAGGTTGCAATGCTTTCCTTTTATCATCAGGAATGTGAGCCTATGTTATATTTCCAAATACACGGAAGTGACTTACATCTGGTTTAATTTTATTTCAATCTTCTTGCGGTGTTATATTTTTAAGAGCCTTTGTGGGAGTGTGATTTACCATGTAAGTTGCATAGTTTATGGCTTTTACCCAATACTTTAGACTTAATCCCTTAGATTGGATCATACAATTAGCCATTTCTTTTAATGTGTGGTTCTTTCTCTTAGCAACACCATTTTGTTGTAGTGTATATGGAACAATTTGTTGCATTTGGATGCCCTGTGTAGTGAAGTAACTTGTAAAATTATTCTTCACATATTTGCCTTCATTATAAGTTCTTAACCTTTGAATTTGATGTCCAAATTATTTTTCTACAATGGCCTTGTAGGCCAGAAACTTGTCAAAAACTTTTCTCTTAAGTTTTAAGAAGTAAACCCAAGTATGTCTGGAAAATTCATCGATGAAAGATAAGAAATACTTGCACCTAGAAAAAGAAGGAGAAGAAAGTGGACCACACAAGTCATTGTGAACAAGATGAAAAGGGCACGAGGCGTGCCAAGAGGCACGTTTGTCAAAATTGTCTCGATGATGTTTGTCGAGAACATGTCAATCGGCACAAACACCATCTCTACATGAAACAAGAGGAATATCAGTCACCATCTGTTGATTACATAGTTGACACAATGAACAATAGTTTAGATGACCAAGCCGCTCATGTCAAAGTTTTCTCAACTCATCTCTATGAGCAACAAAAACTAAGGGAAAAGATGATGACCCAAAGTTGTCAAACTTGTACAACCTGGTGATATCATCAACAATTCTAGTTGCAAGAACATGCTTAGGACCTTTTAGATCCTTGATTACAACTTAGTAAGGTGAAAACTCTAAGATTTTACCTTCACATGAATGAGTGATTTGATATACTGATAGAAGGTTACAAGAAAGACTTGGAATACATAATACATCATTGAAATGACCAACACTAAGAGATCTATCATCACCAACAAATATTTTCTTGGTGTTACATTAATTTAGAGCATAAAATATGGCTTCATCCTTAGACATATGATAATATGCTCCAGCATCAATAAGTCACTCATCAGAAGAAGAAATAGAAGTTTCATTGAAGGAGAAACCAAAAGCAGAAAGTGCATGTCCATGAGAAGAATAAGAAGTAGTAGAATCAATATTAATGTTGTGCTTCTTCATCACTGCTTCTAAATTTTCCATCTTCGTGAAACATTTGGACTCATCATGACCATCTTTATCACAAAAGTTGCAATGTCTGTCAATCTTCTTATTTTTATATTTTTCTCCTTTGTCGTGATTAGGAGTTGAAGTTGGTTGAGTGAGTTTGGGACACTTGTTTGTTTGTTGTTGTGGCGAGGATGTTGCTTCTTGGGGTTCTTGGGTTTATATTTTTGTTGAGCTACTAAGTCTTTGTTGGAGGTACCTGCAGTGTTGATCACTCCAAGTTTTACAAGCTTATCTTGCTCTCGAATCAAAGCATCACAAAAGGACTCAAGAGTGGGTTTTTTATAAGCTTTCCCTAGAGCCTCTCTCATGGCATAAAAGGTAGATACAAACACGAAATATGCATTGCCTATCTTGGAAATAATAATACAGATGCAATGCTCTTCCTCTAGCTTTATCTCACATTCTTCACATAAAATTTTGAGTGTTTTAAACTTAGATAGATAGTCTTTAAGGCAAGAAAAATTATTTGGACTTAAACTCAGTATTTGATTTTATAACTGATGTGCTCGAATAATATTGTGTTTACCAAACACAAATTCAAGTTGTAATACCCCAAGGACGAACCCCAGTTATATCTATGTATTCTAAACATGTTTTGTAGGCTGGTGAGCCGAGCAATTGTAAGCTAGTAAGCTTATGTGCAAGTAGGCCGGAGAGCCTAGGTGTTAAAGGCTAAGGTGGTCAATTGACCAAGTGTTGACCCAAGTTTCTGGGAAAGGAACGTATGCAAAATGGAGTGCATGCAGCTCCAAGAAGATAAGTGTCGACCTGGGTGCATGTAGTTAAAACGGATGATTCAATTTGTGTTGGGGGTTCGTCCTCCATTATTCGATCTGTTGTATGTCTTATTTTGTGGGGAAACTGATCTCTGGATACCCCCACGCACCTCTGGAATCAGTAACCCGTGAGACAAACTGTGTTGGGATTGGCGCACCCATTCTTCCATAATCGACCTGAGTTCATTGGAATCCTTCCCGAGAAACCATTTTGTCTCTGCGTTGGACCTTTGCATAAGCCATGCACCTCTGAAAATCAGACCCATGAAGCT
>ML811714.1:46261-60881 GCA_009831015.1 Picea engelmannii | reverse complement strand
AGGAAGCCTAACTTCTTCGTTTTTTGGCCAAACGAGGTGCCAAAAAAGCCCAGCTAGGGGTTTTTGGATGCTCTGAAGCCATTGGAGTAGTCTGTTGGTCAATTTGAGCATTGTAAAGCACGTTTTCGAGCACTTTGAGTAATTAATAATAATGATCCATTGGAAGCTGGACCAGGAGATGTAGCCCAAGAGAGGGGTGAACTCCTTTATCATTTGATGTGTTATGTGCTTATGTTCATTGATTATGTTGTTTATTTGTTTCTTAAATGAGTAAATCCTATTAAATGATGTGTTGCAAAGTTGATCCATTTTCTTTTAACACATAAACTTTACTTGCAAATATTTCCAAGTTTACAAGTCTTCTTCATTTTTAGATCACCTGGATGGGCCATGTTAGTGGAAGTTGAAGCAAAAGTTTCATAAAATAATTGTTTTCGGAATGGAAAAAATTCAAGTTCAAATCCAAGGTTTTAACGTCGAACTTGGATGGGCTAGATAAGTGGTCATTGGAACAGAAGTTTCAGGTGGAAATTGTGTCTGGAGGATCAATTTTGAACCCCAAAAACTTCCTAAGTGCCAAGAAGTTACCTTGGTTGTGTTACGAATCTCAAGAGGAATAACAGTATCGTAAAACCACGACAGAAGTGGTGTTGGGCCGCAGACTAATGTGGACCTTAGGATCTGTTCAGGAAAAGGAGAATCCTTCATGACCGTCATATCTGTTAATGTTGCAAGGAAGTTAGCCATGAATTCCTTTGGAAATCCGTCGAGTAACAGAGTTTGTTATGTGTCGTAGGATCTGTTCGGAATGAAGGGAAATTCCTTATGACCGTCAGATTTTCGGAAGGTGTAGAGGAGTTAAGCCGAAATCCCTTCAGACTTCACGACTTCAGTGAAGTCTGATGCCAGAAACAAGAGAAGGGTCGAAGCCCGAAGCTGTGAAGTGGATCCACACCATAGATCTAGAGAGGAGAGCTCAACCATTGGATCAAGCCAATGTTAAAAGGTCAAACGCAGTAGTGAAGGGCGACAGCTCCCGAAGATCTGAAGTAGTGAGTCATGATGACGTCACTTGGATGGATGTGGACACATGGGATGAGTGCTACGTGTCAATGGGTTTTGAACCTGTGGAAGGTTGAAATGGAATTTGGATCGAGACGCGTGTCACCCATCTGAATGGGCCACGTATCAGCCACCAGTATTCTGCCATGTGGCTTTCAGTGTGAGCATGGATAGTGGGGTTGAGGTTACATAATGTAGTTAAAGGTCGGAGGACCCACACTGATGTTGGTCATGATACATCAAGATCAACGGCCAGGAGGCATTGCGGGGACCCAAGTTGCACGGGATTTAATTCTCCAAGGCGGTCCCACAATCCAAACTACGGTTTCATCGACGGCTTACGTGTTAGCATCAGAAGAATTGCGGGATGAAAGGCGGATTGCTCCAAACCACCATTGCATGCCCCCGCAATTGGAAAACGTTAACTGATGTGACGTAATGACGTCACCAAAGGTGATTAGGAATGTTCAGAGATTAACAGTTTGAATGTGTGGATGCGAGATCCTTCGAAGTCCCGAAGACCCGAAGACCTAGAACTCAGACACCTAAGGTTCAATAGTAAGTGTCAGCTGTCGGATGCTAAATAGACGTGGATGGTTGATCCGCCCTACATCACGAGTTTGGTAATCTGGAACTCCAAGAGATTTTTGTGTGGTGCTTTGAAATATTCTGAAGTCAAAGCCCCGAGTAAGCATCCAATGATATAGTGCTTGGTCACGACCCGTGATCGCATGGATTGGGGACTGAGAGAAAGGGGCTAGTACCCAAAAATTATTACAGAGCATAGAAGAGCTCAAAAAGAAAATGAAATATGAACATTTTCTTAAATCAGATTGGTTTGAATGCGTAAACTAGTGAAGTTTTGAATAAGATTCAATTGTTTCTCTTCTTTGAGTTTTCAAGTGTAAGGAGTGCACATTGTCCGCAAGGAGTGCGTTGACAGAGGTAAGTAAACCACATAGAAGCTCAGGGGAGATATCGTTGAACCTTCATCAGCAAAAGTGCAAGGAGTGCACAGGAAGAACTATGTGTTGAGTTTAGAGAGAGATAGAGTCATTGAGAACTTTGTAGGGCTCTGGCAGGCGAGCATCGAGTGAGTGCAAGTGTGCACAAAGAGAACTCTTTGTCGAGTTTAGGGAGAATATTATCAAAGGAAGATACTCACAGAGTTTTTGAACACTCTATAGAAAACGCTCAGCAAGGTGTTCTTTGAGAAGAAGGTTTCCAAGAGGGCACAAAGTTTTCCTTTGAAAGGAAACAGAAGAGCCGAGACCCTTAAGAGATTGAGTAAATCAAAAATCTCAGAAGAGATAATACAAGGAGTGTATGGGAGACAGACTCATTCTAATTCCTAAAGCTCAGAATAGATAACACTTATGAGAGCGAAGACGATATCCAAGAGGCGAACTCGCAGGAGAAAGGTCAAAGGCTAAAGCCTTTGAACATTGACAAAATCTTCCAAGGCGGAAGAAGTCAAAATCTCAAGAGGAGGGGCGGAAGCAGCCATCATATCGGTTGTGGGGAGGAGCCTGGACCGTTAGATCAACATCCAAAAGAAAAAAGGAAGTGCAGAGGAGAGGAACGGATCCCATCCGTTAGGTCTGAGCGTGAAGGACCAGCGATCGTTGGATCTGGGGGTAAGTACACGATACTTAACCCTTGTGTTCGCAGGAGAAGTGGACTTGTCAAAGTCCTGAAGTCCCGAAGTGATTTGGGACCATCCATCGTCAAGGAGGACAGGTGGCGTAAGATCCACAACTTCAGAAGTTTGTGGACAAGGAGGAGGAGAAACAGACAAAGTAAATCTTGGTCGTTGATCTGAAAGTGGGCGCGTGGCTCTAGCGCTAGAACTCTGGGTACAAAGCACTCTAGAGGAAAGCAGATGATGAAAGTGCCAAAGTCCCGAAGGAGATATCGATCATTGATCGAGGAGGAGGTCAAAGGACCATTGATTTGTTCTTGCTCGGAAAGAGCCGAAGTCTCGAAGAGAATCAGGGTCGTTGATTTGGAGAGGACGCGTGGCAGAAGATCTGTCACTGTAGGGAAACTCACTCCGAAGATTTGTGTGTGTGGGGATGTGAGAAATATCGAAGTTCAGAGATCTGGATTTCATCATAACCATATGATTGTTGAGGAAAGGTGTCAATAGATCTTCCACTCCAAAAGATTGTCATACGGGGAAAAGCAGATAGTTGAGAGTTGAAACTCCCAAGGGCCGGAGAGCTAGAATCAACCATAGTCGTTGATTTGGAAGGAAGCTACATGTCGACAGATCATGTATATCTTGGATCGCATGTGGAAGGAGGAAAGAAGGTAGAAAATGGAAGATAGATAGCAACCATTGATTGCGGATCATCGCCAAGGGATTGGAGATCAACGGACGAGCTGGATTATGGGGCCAGAACTTGCTCGGATGTTAAAAATATGATAGCAGGCTGCAATTTATACCATGGTTTTAACAAAGTGATACGTGGAAGCTAGAGGTGAATTGCAAGGTAAAAAGCAGGTTGGCCTAAAACCACTCTTGCCCATGCTCGGAATCATAGTTTTCCATGAGGTCATAGCCCAAGGGCTAGCGCCTGAAACTTGGAGTTTTGGAAGCGCACAGGAATAAGCCCGTAGGTCTATCAGGACCTGCACCTAAAGGAGAAAAGGGGATCTGTGTATAATTGTTTTAGGTTTAATCACAAGCCCGAAGAGTCAATTCGACTCAGAAGATTGAAAGATCCTTTGATCTGGAGGTCAGCAGACCCCGTTGTGGTAAGGGCACTACATAGAAAGTGCTCAGGACAAAAATAGTCATGTACAGTGACTACAATGAGAGCACAAGAAGATCCAGGAACTCAAGAAGAATTGTAGACTTCTGGGATCAGCAAGAAAAAGTTTTATAGGGAAAAAGAAGTTGTTACAATTTCTGTGGCAGCAAGTATGTTACGGCTTGTTGGGTCAGCCAGAGGAAATAATGCTTGCATGTTTTCAAGTGTTATTGATGATGTTGTTGCATAAGGAGGGAAGTAACAGAGAGCTGAAGTGTTGGTTATAATTTTGATAAAAGAAGCATGAAATCTTATACTGCCATCAGACTTTCAGGTAGTATAAAATTTATTAATGGTAGTCATGCAGGTATGAGTTTTTATTACTCTTTTTGCACAATTGTTGAAAGGAAATTTAGGTAAGAATTGTCTCAACTAGAGTTATTTTATAAATCACAGGATTATATTATTGAGTGCATACCATTGGATGTGGTAACGAATGGAGGCATGTACTAATTCAAAGCTTTTTAGCTTCTGAATGCACACACTGACATATTAGAATGTCATGTTAATTTGTTTATGGGGTAATAACCAAAGAATTAAAGATAAGAACTGGTTATAGGAATGAATGTCAGTAAGCTAGTCATGTATAAGACCAGGACCTGGTTGGATATGGCACGGTATGGATATGGAAAGGTTATGAGCCACACAAGTACTAAAACCTTCCTACCTTTAAATAAAACTTGGACTGCAACCTTTTTGCTAACACTAGTGAACACCACAGAATTATATTCTTGGTGTAGTGTTTGGGTCGAAAAGGAAGGCATCCAATTAATTGGGAAGACAATAGGAAGTGTGTGGAGAATGTGTCAACACATTGGCCATAATTCCAACTTATGGATGGTGAGATAAATGACTGAGATGAAGAGAATTATGTAATTCAATGCAAGGTGTGTTGAATAAGTATGCACTAAGAATTGCACTCATGCATAGTAAGTGATAGAATTGTATACTAAATGCAATGGCTGAATGAGTTTTGTAAGTACATGCATATATATTATTGCATGGAAATAATTGTTACTAACAACTGAAATGTTGTGAACTCATGAAATTGAGGACATTTCAGGGAGGTGTTAGGCATTGCAACAAGAAAGTTGCAAGTCAAGTAGTCACATGAGCATTGACTATAGGAAATATTCTTGTTCAGAAAAAGAAATAATGAACTTATTGTTATTAATTATGAACATGCATATGCATAGAATGACGAGTCATTCTATTTTATTAAATTGTTTGGTAATTATGATTGAATTGCTAGATGCAGACAAATTTAAGTTCACTGCATATGGTTCTATACATATTGCAATTGAATTATGATGTACAGGAAATATTGACAATTGTTGGCAGTATGCAAGATGAAGCCTTGCAGGAAAATGGTATGCAGTTTGGTGCCTATGGAAAACCACAAGGAAGGTTGCATTCATATTTGGGAACAGCCAAGAAGAATTATGAAATGGTTTCATGTTTGTGGAAAAGTTGAATTCCCTTTTCAACTAAGTTTGAGTTCCTAAATGAATTATTTTATGTTTCCTCATGATAATTGCATGTGGGTGATGCAGATGAGATGATGTTTGATTAAAGTGGAATGTTGACTACAAAGAGTAGCTCGAGAAGATGTTGATTAGAGACCTCTGAGGGCAGTTGGAACTCCTCGAGCCACAGTGCTCTAAGACTTTCAGTCTGGCATGTTGTTGAAGCCCAAGGAAAGAGAGGTGTAACAGCCAATGGACTGTGTGACAGTGAAGGTGCACACTCCTGGGGTGGGACAGGCATGTGGGGAAGAGAAGTTGTTGGTTGGAGTGATGTTGAGGTTTGGTTGGTTGGAGTGTTGTTGAGGTTTGGTACCTTGGTCTAGACCATGTTGATATGGACGTCTTCTCAATCAAAAGATAAGTATCAATTCTCTATTTATTGTATGGTGTGTATCTAGTATACAGGTTATAATGTTATTATAATTTTTTGTATATACATATATATACATTGCATATATGCTTGTGTTACCTGCATCCATGACTGTACATAATGTGTTTCATATTTCATTGCTTAAGAAATATATACATGATGTTAATCATGTAATCGATTGGAATGTGATTCAGGTGGAGCAAGAAGGCATCTTACAAGTGCATCCGGTGCGTATATTGGACTGGAAAAGCAAACATCTTTAGAATCGATCCATAGGGCTTGTAAAGGTCCAATGGACCTGATACGCTCCTGAGGACATGACATGGGAGCATGAGGATGCTATGCGGGTAGAATACCCACATCTTTTTGAAGATTTTTGAAATATTGTTGATGTTGTGTAAGTAAGTTGCGCTGAGGATAGTTCAAAAATAAGGAAAGGGAATTGTAATACCCCAAGGACAAGCCCCGGTTATATCTACGTATTGTAAACATGTTTCGTAGGCTAGTGATCCGAGAAATTGTAAGCTGGTAAGCTTATGTGCAAGTAGGTCGGAGAGCCTAGGTGTTAAAGGCCAGGAACCTGTTTTGTATATGTAACTATGCACTTTGTTAATATAAAAACATCGTTGCGTGTAGACCAACCATGAAGAAAGAGTGATGGGGGACTAAGTTTCCATAGGGTTGGGTAAGGGAGGAGGCTAAGTGTGGGGGCCTAGGGGCTAAGCTAGGGGGCTTACCACTAAAGGGGATAATAATTTATTATTATTTCTTAAAGGCTAAGGTGGTTAATTGACCAAGTGTTGACCTAAGTTAAGAGGAAAGGAATGTATGCAAAATGGAGTGCATGCAGCTCTAAGAAGATAAGTGTCGACCTGGGTGCATGCAGTTAAAACGAATGAGTCAATTCATGTTGGGGGTTTGTCCTCCATTCTTCGATCTATTGTTTATCCTGTTTTGCAAGGAAACTGATCTTTGGATACCCTCACGCACCTCTGGAATCAGTAACCCGTGATCCAAATCACACTAGGGTTGGCATGCCCATTCTTCCATACTCGGCCTGAGTTCGCTGGAATCCTTCCCGACAAACTGTTTTGTCTCTACGTTGGATCTCTGCATAAGCCACGCACCTTTGAAAATCAGACCCGTGAAGCCGACCCGCATCTTCTATGAAGCCTGAGCATCCTGTAAATGTCTATGTTGTGTGTGTTATAACTATGGGTTGTTGTGGCCATGCAGTCCCTTGGCTGAGTGTGGCTTGTCATCGTCGTTTGTTCCTTGCTAAGCCTTGTTGTTTTTCTCCTTGTGTTGGAACGAAGTTGAAGAAGCAAGTTGCCAGGCCTGTGTGCAACACTCTCTCCAGGTGAGAGAGGTGGTTGTGGATGAAGAAGCAGGTTGTCAGGCATGTGTGCAACGCTCTCTCCAGGTGAGAGAGGTGGTTTTGGTTAAAGAGGCAGTTTTTAGGCCTGTGAGCAACTCTCTCCAAGTGAGAGAGTGTGCTGGTGGAAGTGAGTTCTCCTAGAAGGGGTCCCGTAGCTGCTACAGAGCTCTGAGAATTTCGGTCTGGCCTGTTGTTGAAGCCTAAGGCAAGGGAGGTGAAGCAGTCGATGGAGTGTGTGATAGTGAAGGTGTATACTCCTGGGGTGGGACAGGCATGTGGGGAATGAGAGTCTGTGAGAAGTGGTAATAAGTGGCTCCTGGGAGAGAATCCTTCCTCATAAACTGTGTGTCTTCATGTTGACCTTGCCTAGCCTAGGATTCCCTTGTCCGGTGGAGCTTAGTCCCAGCTCGGGGGTGACCTACTGCTGAGAGTGATGAGTAGTGTGGTCTAAGGCTGGGAGGTTCGTGGAAGGTCTACACGCAGTTGGTGGTGTTATTCTAGTTGAAAGATAAGTATAATTTGCGTGCTTAATTTTATGTTATGCATGTATGTGATGCTAAAATGTTATCATGTATTTTGTGTGTATATGAATTACTATTTATTACATTTGAATCTGTATGGTAGCAGTAACTCTTTGTTATGTGTTTTATTTCGATTAAAAATGCATGTTATATATTTATATGTGAATGTTTCGTAGTGGTAGCATTACCCGGTCTCTGTGGAGGGTCGGGGATGCTACAGTTTGGTATCGCATCTAAGTCAGAGCTGAGTAGTGGCATTGCCCAGGCCGGTTGATGGTTGGGGATGTTACACAAGTTTTTCCCAAGCTTCATCGGGGTCATCAATTTCTTGAAGGTGGAACCCTCAATTAGGAGAGATGGACATTCTGATCAGTCCACATGCTTCGTCACTCCTATTGGCCCATTTGACTTTCTTATCAGCATTAGTGGGTTATTTTTCCTTTCCCAAGGTAATCTGATACAAGCATTTACTTATTAATAAATCCTCCATATGGGATTTTCATTGGAAGTAGTTGGTGCTAGTAAGCAAAAGATTACTAGAAGAAGTCATATTAAAGATGTAGATAATATGGATTTAAAAATTGAAACTGATGGTTTGGATGGAAATATCTTGAAAAATTAAGCGGTTTTAAAAAAAACGGCACTGAATGCCCTTTTAAAAAAATGCATAAACAGTAACCAAAGAACCATGTGGTGGCTATACCCCTCCAAATAACCTCACTTTTACAAATAAGTTGCTTTATGAAATGACCCACTTTTATAAAAATAAGTGGGGATCACTTTTACATAGAAGTTACTTTATAAAAGAAAGTTGCAAGAAAAATAAATAACTCTAAAATAAAATATTAAAGTTACTTATAGTGATTCACTTTTATACTTGAAATGAAATACACTTTACAATGGAGCATGAACTTTTTCAAAAAAAAGTAACAAAAAGAGAGACTTGAACTCAAAACCTCTTACTTAATAAGGTAAATTTTAACTAAGTGGGCTAGCAAAACATATTGTATTGTTTAGCATAAGCGTTGTTGTTGTTGTTAAAGATTGTATTGGAGAATGTGCTCATAAAAAACTATGTTCACACAAGAAAAAAAAAATTGCTTCTCGATGACAACAAGGGTTAGATCTCAGTTAGTTTACCCAGAAAATGCACATTTGCTATTTGTTTATGATTTTCCGAGATCGCATTGGGCAGGGGGCAAAGAGCATACTCAGATCTAAAAGAGTAGCAACCCATAAATAAACAATATAAAACCGAAATAATACTCTACAAAAATCCAAAAAGGGCGTATTCAAGATTTATACCTTTGGATCTTACTGAAATGGTATATCTTGGGAAAATGAAAACCTTTTCGAGTGAAACGAGAAGCGTTCTTGACTGAAACGAGCGCTCTAGACACAATGGAATAGTCCTCTTTGTCCAAAGATGTGTGAAAATGGTAGAAACCATAAATGAGACAAGTCGTCTTCACGAACTCGATCTACAATGAGAGCAGATCTTCAAACAAGCTTTGATACCATGTTGGACAACACAAGTATTCCAACAAAGGATTAACACCTTCAGTAACCACTCACACAACCATATCAAAGATAAACACACAGATGTTTTGATGTAGTAAAACCCCTACAAGGAAACATCCACGACCCCAACCAATGCGACCACTTGGAGCAGTTTATTAATGCAAAAGAAAAAAATTACAAAGAGATTTTACAAGAGAGTTTCTCACAATTGATAATATGTAAATGACTCTCCATGCTCTTTAAATCCAACAAAGGATGAACACCTTCAGTAACCACTCACACAACCATATCAAAGATAAACACACTGATGTTTTGACGTAGTAAAACCCCTACTGGGAAACATCCACAACCCCAACCAACGTGGCCACTTGGAGCAGTTTATTAATGCAAAAGAAAAAAATTACAAAGAGATTTTACAAGAGAGTTTCTCACAATCGATCATCGGTAAATGACTCTCCATGCTCTTTAAATAGAGATCATGGACTAGTCGGATGTTAAGTCACGCATCAATGTAGTCATTAAGATCAAGGAGAATATGAACCTTCGGATCACTCTATGTCGAGAACATATCATGACCGTCGGATTTCCTAACTAGAAATGCATACTGAAGAAACACATTTTTACCTAAAGACACATTAGACCAAGTAGATCTTAACTAAATCCTAAGTGTCTAAATATCCTAACATATCTTGCCTTCAAATAAAAGGATATCAAAGTTAACTTGTACCTTAAAGGGTGTTGCACCTCTAAAGTGACTATTGGTTGAAGGTGCCTATGTTGCTATCGACATCCGTCGAAGGATCTGGGTGAAATTATCCACCATCTTGTTCCTCTGTTGTGTGAGGTATTCCTTGAGCAACAATTTGATAGGATCTCCTACTTCTTCGTCCCTCTTTTCTTCCACTGCTAGAGGTTGCTTAGGCAGGCAAGAGCAGTTTTCCTCAAGAGAAACAAGCTCGAGACCCAACTCTCTATATCTTGACCTCATTGGGGACATACACTAAGAACAACAAGGAGCAGACTGCTTTGATACCACTTATCCGGATTATTTTAAGAATGGCATGAAGAAAGAAATATAATAGAGATATAATAAGGAGATATACAGACATATTGCATGGAACACAATAATAAGGTAAAACTCATATTATATTAATGGTTGTCTGGAATATAAAAGACTGTAAAATGTAAAAGCACACAATCTAGATAGAATGGTGGTAGCTTATCTATGAAGAGAGATGTGTCGGCTATGCTCATTCGCAAAAATTTGATTACAATGAATCTCCAAAGGCCTTTTTAACATAAAGCATAAATAATAAAACCTTAAACCCGGAAGATGAAATGCCAAAAGGTTTGTGGGCTCCGATGGGGTAGTTGATATGTCAACTTCCCAAGGGCGCAAATTTTGCATACGATCTTCATTTGAGGCACTCGGTACCTTGTCAAAAAGGTCTATCTAAGGAATACACATTCTCAATAGATCCCAATCCTTGTTAAAATCTATTGGGAGCTACCAACTCAAAAAAACATCGTTTAGGGCCTCAAAATGGCCCCGAAAGTTTGGTATCCGAAAAACTATAGAAAAAATACCAACATGGAAACTATAATTTGAGCCAGTGGAATAGGTGGGCGGCCAGCGATGTCCACTTGGATCATAATATTACTTGATATTATACAATGTCAATCCCATTTCAAATATAATGTTCAAGAGCATCATCAAGTTAAACATTTTCAAGACGTTGCTTTCTCTATATTTCAAGCTTGGCTCTTTGAATATAACTTTTAAAGATATTTAGTACTATGTACTCCTTTTCAGTATCTTTTATAAAAAATACACATACATACATACATAAGTAATAAAACGGAATTAAATTAACCTACAGATGAATAAAACAAATATAATAAATCAAAATCTAACATCATCCTAACTCCCTTTATTCAGCAATCTAACCATTTTCTCTTGTATTCTCATATAAATATTGTGTCTAAATAAATAGAATGAATAATGTTATAATGATATCTATAACAAAATACTTAATATGCTAAATTGAAAAAAAAAATTATAAATCTGTAGTGTCCCCAAGGCCGAGCCCCGATGTAAACCATGATCTGAAAGAGATTGTAAATATGTGTTATAGGCTGGTGAGCCAAGTTTTGTACAAGCCGGTAGGCTTATGTATTTGATTAGGCCATAGAGCCTAAGGGTAGAAGGCCACGGGCCTGGATTTTGTATATGTACGTATGCAGCACTTCAATAAAATATAAAAAAATGCCAGGTGCAGACCGACCACGATGAAAGAGTGATGGGGAACTGAGCGTCCACAGAGTGGGCAAGGGATTAAGGGGTTGGGTGTTGAACCTAGGGGCTAAGCCTAGGGGGCTTAGGCCTGGAATAATATTTTAATATTATTTCCAAAAAGAGCCATGCGCATATTATTTTACCCTAAGTTCTTTGGAAGGACGAGTGACTTCCAAATGTGAAGAAACGAGCTTCATTGGTGACAAGTGTCAAGCCATGTGCATGCAGTTAAAACTGTCGAAACAAGCCATGTTGGGGGTTCCGCTCCCATTCCCGTCAACTGCTGCGTAGGTTCCTCCTCGATTGGACCGGACTGTCTGAGCGTGAATGGGTCGAACCTTTGCAGAGATACCCTCGTGCATCTTCTGAAGCGTACACCCCTTGAACCGGAAGCCTGTGTAGACTTTGGGAAAAAGTTTGTGTTTGTTCCAGAAAGTTGTTTCATCCTCCGAACCAGAAAAAGGCCTGTGTCGTTCTGAGATAGCCCATACATTCTGTTCTGAACCATCAAGCCTGTGAGTGGAAATCTCTGTACACCTTGTGAAATCCCGAAACCGGAACCGTGAGTCTATTTCGTGATTGTTGAGCCTGTTTGGGAAGCCCGTGTCTGTTTCCCAGTTGGATGTTGTGGCCACGCAGTGCTGGACTGCGCGTGGCTTACTGGCCAGTGTGAACTCGTGTGTATCCTGCGTGTAACCTCTCTCCAGGTGAGGGAGGTGATTATGGTTGAAGAGGCAGGTTGTCAGGCCTGTGAGCAACTCTTTCCAGGTGAAAGAGTTTGATGGGAAGTGTTTTCTTCCAAAGAGTGTCCAGCACCAGCTATGGGCTCTGAGACTTCCTGATCTGGCCTGTTTCCAAGGCCCAGAAGGGGAGGTTAGCATCGATGGACTGTGTGTGTGAAGGTGTATACCCCCGGGCGGAACAGGCATGTGGGGAATGAGGGTCTAGTAGTAGTGGGCGTAAGATGGCATCTTTGGGAAGAATCCTTCTAGATATTTATGTGATGTCTTCCCTGTAATCTTAGCCTAGCCTAGGATTCCTTACCTTGGGGTGGAGCTTGGTCCTAGCTCGGGGGTGACCCACTGTTGAGCTGATGAATAGTGTGGTCTAAGGCTGGGAGGTTCGTGGAAGGCCTGCACTCGGTTGGTATTTTCTACAGCTGTTAAAAGATAAGTATTTGAATTATGCTTTGATCATGTTATGCGTGACTGGTTGCTTATGTATCATGTTTCCGTTGTGTAAATGAATTATTGTTAAATGCTATGGAATGTGTGATTATAGCAGTAATGAGATACGTTTATTCGGAGAATTAAATGTGTTTAATTGTGTTAAAGCCATGTGGTTATAATTCTTGTGTGAGTTATGTAAACATTCATGTATAGAATGGTAACTGTGAGGTTGTAAACCTCGGTAGTAAAAAGGTACACTACAAACTGGTATCAGAGCTAAGGTTTCGACACTGAGCCTAGATGGGCCAGTGGAGCGGTCTTTGGACCGAAAATGTGAAGAGAAATTGGGCCTGGAATGGCCAATTTCGGACGTTGGTTGTTCCAGTGTGTCAAGTAGTTGCTTGACCGCGTTACAAGCTCAGGAGGTTTAGCGGTGCAGTGAAAACCGCAGCTGGTATGGTCTATGACCACAGGGAGACAGGTCTCTACACCAATGGTGTTAGAATCGTCGGATTTGTTCGGGAGGGAAGGCGAACCCTTGTAACCGTCAGATCTGGAGAACGTGCACAAGGTTTAAAGCCTTTGGATACTGCACAGGAGTTTAAACCCGGGAGGATCGTGAGTCGTAAGATCCCTGTGGGATTACCCGTCAACCGTCCGAGTTGACAGAAGTTGCACAGGACTTAAAGTCCTCATGGGTAGAGGAGAAGTCCCGGAGAGGCATCGGGATATTAGAAGTCAAGAGAATCGAGACCTTGTGATTCTCGAAATCCCGAGGAGGGATCATAGCCATGAATCTCAGGTGGACACGTGTCAGGAGATTCCGCAGAGTCAGAAATCGAAGAATCGGAGTTCTCGAACACAAAGAGATCTCGTCACACGGAATCGTGATCCGTGATTTCGCGACAAATCTGGACCGTTCATTTAGTGGACACGTGGCAGAGATCTGCACCATCGGGGAAAGTCTCGACAAGGAGTAAGTCCATCGGTGTTTGAATTTCATCGGGAAATCGGGCACCCCGTTGACAAGTGATTCATACACTTTGAAACTCCGAACCCCGAAACCCCGATGAGAGATTTGAGTACGATCACGGGGTAGAGGTCACATGGACCTGACTTAACCGCGAAGGGTTAAAGCCAAAAAGGCGCGTCGGCATATCAGGAATCGGGACATCGGAGATCCCGGAAGCAAAGGTTTCGTGCATTGGAAAATCGCAATACACGATTTCCCGATAAGGCCTAGGAGCGTGGGGCCACACCGACCGTCGGGAGGACAGGTGGCAGATTTTAGCGACAGGCAAAAGAACTATTGACAAGTCAACGACTGGGAGCCATCGGGGATCCTGTGAGCGTAGGAGCATAACATTGAAATTGCCAAAACCCGATGGGGTAGGGTGGATGTCATATAGTATGTTCATGTGGACCAGAGGCTGAGCCAGGAGAGCTATCCAGTGCAAAAGCACATCGGGAATCGGAGGATCGGAAGTTGTGAATGCATGTGCATCGCGACATCACAAATTCCGAAACCCCGATAAGAGGATTGATCACGATCATAGGCAGTGGTCATATGGTGAGGCTATAGCCCGGAGGGATAGCACGGACGAAGTCCATCGGAAATCGGGGATTCCGTTGTCAAGCGTTTTTGCACATTCAGATTTGTGAAACCTCGAACCCCGATAAGCGAAAAGGCCGGGGTCACAAGTCAGCGGTCACATCAGCCAGGGTTTAGCTTGAAGGGCTAAGGCATATCGGAGATCGGGAATCCGAGAGGAAAATAAACCTCGACATCAGAAATTACGAAACTCCGAAACAATAACTAAACTTGAATTTTCGGACACCCGAAAAACACAGAGCCAGACAGAACTCGGGAAACTTTGTGAAGTAGAGATGTCTTTCGTTCTTGTTCGTATTGATTATGAATGTTGTGGATTGTTCATAAAGTTTAATGGTCTGACAAATTT
>ML811714.1:16850-41312 GCA_009831015.1 Picea engelmannii | reverse complement strand
TGGTGTTTTCTACAGCTGTTAAAAGATAAGTATTTGAATTATGCTTTGATCATGTTATGCGTGACTGGCTGCTTATGTATCATGTTTCCGCTGTGTAAATGAATTATTGTTAAATGCTATGGAATGTGTGATTATAGCAGTAATGAGATACGTTTATTCGGAGAATTAAATGTGTTTAATTGTGTTAAATCCATGTGGTTATAATTCTTGTGTGAGTTATGTAAACATTCATGTATAGAATGGTAACTGTGAGGTTGTAAACCTCGGTAGTAAAAAGGTACACTACAAAATCAAACATCAATAAAAAATAAATCAATGAATTTACTTCTCAAACTCATTAGCCATGTCTTCCATTGACAATTTGCTCGACCTTACACGTGATAATATGCTTGTGACAAGTGTTTCGTCCTTCATTCCTTCCATCAATCTCCAAGATGCTATAGCCATTCTTCTAGTAGATTCTTTAATTTAGGACTTGTCTTACACGTGCTTACTACAAAGGTCTAATACTTTTTAACCTTTTGATTTTTTATACTAATATTCTCCCTCAAGATAAAGATCTCATCAATCAAATCCCATGTCTATATAGTTTTAAATCTCAATTGAGATAATTATTCATGGATCTGAACGCATCACTTCCTTTGCATATTTTTTGTTTCACACCTTTCTCATTAATTGGGAATCCTATATTCCACACAACATTATTTACAAATGTTATTAAATAGTGAATCCTTTGAATGATGGAAATAGAGTAAAATTTGTGATAGTGATGAGTAGAACTAGATAGGGAGATGGAGGAGGTTTTCTAGAGATTTAGGGTTTGGATAAAGGTAGGTTAGATGAAAATGAAGTCGATTACACATGAGATCCCATCAAATGTCATCAAATCATCTATAATGGAGGAGTTCATGATGTTTTTCAAGGTATTATCCCTAGGTATATGATCTAGGTCCATAAACCTCTCCAAAAACCTTTTGTAACAATGTGGTGGTGGATTCTTCTAGGTGGTGCATGGGTATTGTTAGTGGGATAGAACCAAATTTAATATGACAATCTAGTTTGTCCCTCAAAAGGATAAATGGTCAGGCTAGAGATGATGTCAAGATTTAAGCACATTTGGTAATGGATGGGTTTAATAGAAATGATGAAAGGCTTATAGGCTCCACAAAAGTGACGAGGTATGTTGATATGAATTCCTTATTTGGGACTGAAATTTTCGATATTGTGCCTCCATCAAGTCAAATATCATTTACTAAGCAACAGTAGGAATCGGTGCCTTAAGCCTCTTCATGCAAGAATCCTTCAATAGGATTTGATGAGAAATCCATATTCATGCTCGGTCCAAGTGTTGAAAAGGAAGGAGAGAAACTGACATTGGAAGCAAAAGGATAAGAGTGTATTGTGGTTGGAGCTAAGGTTTTGACAAGTGAAGGGAAGTATTCAACAAGATAGAGGTTATAGAGGGGAGGTGAGAGTGAAAATACATTAAGCTTGTAAAGGAGAAACCTAATCTTGTGTCGAGGGTTAATGTGGTTGTGAGCCAAGTGGTCAAGATGACTACTAAAAATGTTGATAGGATAGTTTTATAGAAGACATATATCTGAGAAAAACCTCTCTAACTATATTGATCAAGTTTGGACACCAGATTTATGGTATAATTTGGAGCATCATATGTTGGTGAAAGGCTGGTTGGAATTTTACTTTCGATATGAAGAAGATGCAGGAAAAATAGTGTGGATGAGATATTTTTTGGGTTTAGAGACCCTATCCTTGAAGAGATGGATTCCTAGCTTTGAAATTAGCATTGGGAGGCAATCCACACACCCATTCTGGGTTAAATTTATAGTGTTATCTCTAGATCTCTAGTCAGTGGAAGTCTTTTCAGTGACTATAAATAAGCTAGGTACGTTTTATATGTTAATATATTTCAAGGTGGATACATCTCATGTGGTATCTCACATTTTGGTTGAGCCTAACCTACATGAAGGTCTGGAAGAGGATCGCGATATTGAGATAGGTAATCGCTACTATCCTCCTAATTTGGATTATGTTGGGATACCTTTCACATGTTTTATCTTTCACTCATATAGGCATTTGGCTAATGAGTGTTTGTTCAAATTTTGCAAGTGTGAATGTCATAGGAAATTGGAGGAAGGTGGGGTTATCAACGTTGGGAAAGTGTTTCAAGATCCTAATGGTCTAGTGGGGAGGGAAAATTTGGCTAGTGAGACAAACCCTAAGGAGTTTGATGGGATTCCCCCTCCACATGCTTCATTTGGGAAAAAAATGGGGTTGGAACCCTCTATTGCTATTTGGAACTTGCCTAGCACACATTGGGGGGGGGAGATTGTTGGACATTGGGTTCAGCACTTCCTGCGAGTTTCGCGACATGGGTTAACCCCCTCTTGTGGATACTAACTTCAAAAATTGTGACGGAGACTAACACTTGCGGGTTTTGGTCTAATGGTAATCGTAGTCCAAAACTTGATGCCATTTCTTAATGAAAAATGAAAAATATAAGTTATTATTATTTTAACATGAACATATATATTTTGTATTAAAATTAGTTGCACCCTAACCATATAGCATGTCAATACAAAACACATGGAGTCAAAGCTTCCAACAATGTTTTTGAAAACAAGAAATTTTCAAAATGTCTACCTATTTTTTGAGTTTCTCCCTAAGAACTAAAATTATTTCTAAATATCTTATAGGAGTACTTCCTAAAAACTTATTTAAAAGTAGAAAAAATTTACAAAACATTTCAAACTATCAAAAGTTATTAAGCTTAATCATCCCAATTTGGGGTTTCCTTCTTGACATTGACGTAGAAAATGCAAGGTGATTAGTTGTGTAGAATTCCATGGTGCCTCTCAGAATACATCCTCTTTGGACTATTGTTTCCTCCATGCATTTTCCAAATTCATTTTGAAATGATCCAATAGATTGCTTTGGTGGTAATTCCCATGACTACCTAGGTATCTCCATTGATTTCTTCTCATCCATCAAATGTAACACCATTCCATGTAGTGCCTCTATTATGGACTCCGGGTCTTCAATTTTCTTATTTTGATTCTTTATGGTTGCTTCAAGATCCTCTTCTTTTTCTTTATTTCATTCAAATTGCAGAAAATTTCCAATGATGTTCCTACTGGATTATTGAGCCTCGATGTTGACTTTGTATTCCTGGTCCTCATGCCACACATCCCAATTTTTCACCAACAAAGCCAAGTCATTCTAAACCTATACTAGCTAATGTGAATTTCTCTTAAACCCCCTCCTTAGCTCTATAATATTTCACTATGAGAAAAATTATAAATTGTACTTACATTTTGGAATTATTCCTCCTAAACTATTCCAGACACTATAAATAACACGCAATTCACCCTAGAAAGGGCTCTAATATCATTTAATATGTTCTAACTCAATACTCCAACAATACCTTTTGTCATCTTAACTATAAAATACAACAAGAATCAGGACCATGCTTTCAAGAATGTGAAGTATACCACATTCAATTGCCCTTTCCCATCACTTCAGAGTTCTTAATGAGACACAGCTCCCAACTTTGCAGTGATGGTAATACCACACATATGAGAGTTATGAATCATCCTGGATCAGCTCAGGCACCATGCCACTTGTCCACTTGCTTTGTATGCATGAATTTAAATGTTAATTAGATTGATAATACTAAGGACATATTCATGGGAGATGAAAAACATATGGATCTCTCTTGTTTAGGCAAGGTTTCCCTTTGTCCCTATTCTTGTTTTTATTGGTCACTGAAGGCCTAAGTAGAATGATTTTGGAAGAAATATGAGAATGTGTAATCAATGGTGTCAAAGTAGTAAGTTTGATCTTCATCTCCCATTCACTTTTTATGGATGGTGTTATGATATTTTCCCTAAGCACCTTAAGAGAGATTAGATACTACAAGTCTTTTTTTGACACCTTTTTTTATGTTACTAGGATAGAAGTCAATTTTGATAAATACTCTATGTTCTCCAATGGGATGGAAGATGATTTAGGAAGCTAGATCCCACAAGTTCTCCACTTGTCTTCAATCTCCTTGGAATCTAGTTTTAAATACCTACGGTTCCATTTGAAACCCAATGATTATGATTATATATATATGATGTGTTTGTACAAAAAGGTAGAAGCAGTAGTCTCATGTTGGTGCAATGGATGGCTCTCTCAAAGGGGTAGATTGATTTTAATTAAATCGGTCTTTGAAAGAATTCCTATATATTGGTTCTCAATTGCTAATTTCTAAAAAGGAATTTTAGATAATATTAGAAGGAAATTCTTTAGTTTCTTTGGACTCACAAAAAGGATAGGGAAGGGATTCCTTTGGTAAAATGGACTAAAATTGATAGACCAAAATATGTAGGGGGTTAGGGCCGAAAAAACATTTATCTCTTCAGTCAAGCCTTTGCTACAAAAAAAAATTGGAGACTCCTCTCTCTTGAAGGCCTATAGGAAAATTTTATGAAGACAAATTATTTTGGAGGTCATTCTAATAAGGAGTGGGTTAGGCTAGAATCTAAATCTCTTAAGGGAACTTCAATTTTGTGGAAATTTCTGGTCAAAGAATTCCTTTTTCTTGGCAACTGGACTGCATGGTGATTTGGGTAGGGGAACAAGTTGAGATTATGTGTTGGCCATTAGATAGGTTATCTAGGACCTTTCATGATTTCTTCCCCTCTTCTTGAAGACTTACATTGCAAGGGTCTTACAAAACTAGTAGATATCTCCAAACAAGTGTAGCCTAGAGATTGGTTCCGGGACTAGATTTCAACTGAGGAATTGAATCTCCCTAATTTCCTAAAAGTAGAATGGTTATCATATATATATATATATATATATATATATATATATATATATATCAGGTGAAAAATGTTGATGTTTGGACAACATCGGGAATACATTCTCCTAGATTAATAATTAATAATATAATTAATGATTATTAAATAATATATATAATAAGTAATAATAATAATAAATAGTTATTGATTATCCAAGGGACACGTCCTTTCATAGATGATCACCATATGTTCTATATATATGGAACACTCGTCATTGTAATAATATATCGAATATACAATATCATCTCATATAGAAAAATCAACATAGTATCAGAGTTGGACTAGGCTTGACTCCCTCACAAGAGGGCCCAGGTAAATGAAAGGGAAATAGAAGCCATATTCCTCTTTGGCTTCCTTGAGAAGATTATTAAACAATGGATGGTTCAGTTTTCGTCATTTTTTTAACCATAAATTCGATTCACCGACTCATTTTTTTTCTTTTGTCACGTGGACGGAATCTTGCTTCTTGCAAAATGTCTCTCGTTGGTTTAAAGTGAACCAGACATATTTTCATTATACATCAATGTTGTCTTATTAAATTTAAGGTTCCATTTTCATGATCTAAGTTGAAGTACAATCAATAAATATGACAATGCACTTCCCCGGGCCTGTTTGTGTTTCCTATAGCCTGGCAAATTAATGTCATTTTAAATGATTTAAACTCCAAGGTGTTAAATGAATCTATTTTGTCTCTTAATTTATGCTAGGTATTGATGATTGACCAATATTTAGTGTGTGGCTTCCATTCATTGGATGGTGATATATTTTCAAGCATGAGAAGCCATAGGAGACATTTGATAATCTTAACTAGTTCACGTGTTATGTTATTTTTTAATATAAATAAGAGTAGTCCCATACTAGCCTTGACTTGGATTCCATAGATATTGATTATCGAGTTAAAATGATCTTTGATTTAAATAAACTAACAATAAGTAAGGTATAGAAAATTGTTTGATCAATGTGAACCTTGGCACCAGGAGTGAATTGCTTTTTGATTCCTTTCAGTTGAATAGCAATTTTTCTAATCACTTTCAGTTGGATCCCAATTGGTTGAATGTATGCGCAAGCCTCCATATATTCCTCTACCGCAAGAAAAAATTATATCCATTGGTTCGAGACTAGATTTTCCCTTGATAACCCACAAGGCCATTTTCGGGGATACTCTTGTGTGCAGAGGTCCTCTTATACTCGTATATATTCCTTTTGAGATTCAATATACTATCTACCATGTGTAGATATCCTTCCGTGAAGTTTGGCTCACTCCAGTGTAGTTTAGTTTCTACATATGAATAAGAAGAGAGAGCTTTCCAAAAGTATGTGAAGAAAGTCACTCAAATTTGATTGTAGTGTTCCCTAGATCTATGTTGACACAGGATCCTTGGGTGCCTTTGAAAATATGTTGGTGCAATAGGTGCCTTGAGTTGTTGGGAGTCGACCACCTGAAAAGTGTAGAACCCTTACTCCATGAATGTCAACTTGGACATTTTGTAATTTTTTGAAAAGGAAAATGCTTGTGGGTGATGAAGGTTGCCATATGGAGACCAATGGAGGAAAATACTACACATCTATTTGAATTTAATCATAAGTGTTAATCCATGGCATGGGTGTTGTTGGTGTTCTAGATCAACATGAGTATTTGGTGAGGAGTGATCGAGATGGACATGAGAAGCAACGACAAACCCTTTGTAGTCGAGATCACATGAAGCTTGTTTCAATGTGTTGATGTGGTGGTTACCATGATGTTGTGTGCTTTGGAAAGTGGACAGTAGCTATGTGTTACAATGGTGGTTGTGTATCACTGGCGGAGACTGTGTGTCTCTGGAAAGTGGTTGTGTGCTACTAGATGATTTCCATGGAGACTAACAGACTGCTTGGAAGTAGTTGTGTGTTATTGTTTGATCACAGAGACTGTGACAGATTATTTGAGATACCGATGGTATGGTAGTAGTTGTATGCTACTAGTTGATTGCAGAGTAGTCAATGGACAACTATATAAAAACATCATGGAAAAACACCTTCCTATTTGAGAGGGAGTGTTGATGTTTGAGGCAACATCATGAGACATTCTCCCTGGAGGGTCCTGTGTGGACTAGTAGGGGGGGGGGATGTAGACTTCATATTGATGTGCCTTAGGTGGTCACATGAAGGAACCAAGACATTGGTTTCACGAAGAAACCTCGATATGTCTTTGGGGGCATTGGTTCCATGAGGAAACTTTAATGTGTCCTAGAGATGTTTGAGGCAAGGATAAAGAGGCAGTACACCATTCCTTACAACCCTCAATAGAATGGGATGGAATAGAGGAAGAATAGATATATTGTTGAGGTACTCAAGGTGATGATTCATGATCATCATTTATCTATGTTTCTATGGGAAGAGGCATCCATGACTGCAGTGTATGTTTAGAACAAAAGTCCTCATAAGACTTTGAGGAACATGACTCCCGAGGAGGCTTTCACCGGAGTGAAGCCTGAGGTTGGAAACTTTAGGATATTTGGGTGTCCAATATACATTCATCTACCTAAGGATAAAAGGACCAAACTAAACCCTTCAGGTAGAAAGGGTACATTTGTGGGGTACAATGAGTCTTCGAAGGCATACTAGATCTATGTCTCTAGTCAGAGACGAATTGAGGTGAGCATAGATGTTACCTTTGAGGAGGAGGTGGCCTTTAGGAGATTTAGTGGATATCACATGGAGATTGATAGTGAGAGACAGGAAGAGATGATGCCTTCTCCCCCTCACCCCACATTAGTTTAGAGGGAGACAGTTGAGCCTATTGATCCAATTGATCTCGTTGATCCTGTAGCTCTTGTTGATGTTCCCAGAGATATTGCAGTAGGTCAAAAGAGGCCTACATGGGCTCATCATATGCTACATGAGGAAGAAGGACATGTAAATCCTCATGGTACCTTCTGAGAGATCAAGATACCTCGGAGATAGTTGTGCTATGTCGTAGATATGAGCCACGTCATTGATTTTGAGCCTTCCTGTTATGAGGAGGCCTCTAGTCAGCCTGTATGGAGAGATGCCATGATGGAGGAGTATATGTCCATCATGAAGAATGATGTGTGGGATATTGTTCTAAGACCTAAGGGGAAGTTTGTAGTGACTTCCAAGTGGATCTATAAGATCAAAAACACAGCTGATGGGAGCATCGAGAAGCATAAAATGAGATTTGTTGTTAGAGTATTCTCTTACGTGGAGGGAATAGATTATGAGGAGACATTTTCTCCTGTTGCTCGATACACTTATATTTGGATGATTATTTCCCTTGCAACATCCATGGGTTGGAGACTACATTAGATGGATGTGAAGACAACCTTTCTCAATGGAGAGATTGAGGAAGAAGTATACATCAAACAGCCAGATGGTTTCATGATACATGAAAAGGAGTCGCATGTGTGTAGTTTGAATAAGGCCCTGTATAGACTCAAGTATCCACCTCGAGCTTGGTATGCAAGGATTGATGGACACCTGATGAGTTTGGGATTCATCAAAAGTGTTGTTGATCCCAACCTGTACTACAAGATTGTTAATGGTGAGTCTCTGATTTTGGTCCTCTACATTGATGATTTATTCCTCACAGGTACAGAGAGCCTTATTATTGAATGCAAGTATGCATTGGCCTCTGAGTTTGAGATGAAGGACCTTGGTATGATGCACTACTTCTTGGGACTAGAGGTTTGGTAGAGAACTGATGATATATTCCTAAGTTAGGAGAAGTACATAGTTGAGATATTGAAGAAGTTGGGGATGTTGAACTGTAAGCCCATCGCCACACTAATGGTGACGAATTTGAAGAAACTAAGTGTGTCTTCTTCTGATTCGGATGAGATAGATACGAGCCTATACAAACATTTGATTGGATCATTTATGTAATTGGTTAACACCACACAAGATATTTGCTATGCAGTGAATGCACTTAGCCAGTTTATGAGTCAACCGAGATAGACACGCTAGATTGTCACGAAGCATGTGTTGATATACCTGCGAGGCACGGTTGGACATGATATGAGATATACTTCCAGTATTGACATGAGATTGTAGGGATATACTAACTATGATTAGGCAGGGAGTGCAATGGACAGGAAGAGCATCTTTGGGTGTTGCTTCACTTTGGGATCTGCCATGGTTTCCTGGTGTATCAAGAAACAGACTTATGTGGCTTTGAGCACCGTAGAAGCCGAGTACATTACATTGAGTGTGGTATTCTGTCAAGCAATGTGGCTTTGCAATCTCCTTGTAGATTTATTTGTAAAATTGTTGGATTCCATAGTAATTCACTGTGATAACCAGAGTTGTGTGAAGCTCTCAGAGAATCCAGTATTTCATGACAAATCGAAACACATTGAGATCAAGTACCATTACATCCGAGACATGGTGAAGAGGAAGGAAGTATTGGCACAATACCTTCCTATAGATGAGAAGGTTGTTGATGTTCTTACCAACCCCTTACCAAGATGAAGTTTGATTACTTCCATGACAGACCTGGAATGGCAAAGAATGTCTCCCTTGTTGAGAGGGAGTATTGATGTTTTCAGCTTCTTGAGACATTCTCCAGGTTGTACTCCTCTATGAATGAGTTGAGTTGATATGTGAGGGCACTTATCTGAGAGGGATAAGTGGGTTTGGGCTTATATCCCAACGTCCCTTGTGGAGAGCACATGAGGACATGTCAAGGGAGTTGATCTTGACGTCACACACTATGGGGAGTTGGCCCTAGTGTTTCTAGAGGGTGTAGCCTCTAGAATTATAGATCGTACTCCTCTATGATTGAGTTGAGTTGATCTATGAGGACACTTATATGAGAGGGATAAGTGGGTTTGTGCTTATATCCTAATGTACCTTATAGAGAGCACATGAGGACATGTCCCTTGTGGAGAGCACATGAGGACACGTCAAGGGAGTTGACATTGATGTTACACACTATGGGGAGTTTACCCTAGTGTTTCTAGAGGGAGTAGCCTCTAGAAGTCCACATGGGAGCGCCATGTGTGACAGACCTTTTTCTACAATGCCCAAAGTAAGCATCAGGCGGATCTTCTCCTAGATTGGGTTGCGGACCAAGGGAGATAGGATACATTTATCACAAGGGTGTACTTGTGGTAAATGGGTCCAGGAATAGTTCTTCCTTTATCATGGCAAAGAGTGATATGGACTCGTGGTGCTTGAGGTGTTTTCCATGTGTTAGATAGCATTGGGTTGACACTCACTCACAAGGGTGTACCTGTGGTGAATGGACCAAGTGTATTCATTCTCCTTAGCCATGCTAATTTGACTAGGAATGATAAAGACTCGAGATGATATATGATATCACATGCGGATCCAGAGTGAGCCTGATATCAGAGAGAGTTAGTTGGCTCAGAGGGAGATCCGCAGGGGGATTTTCCCCTCTATTACACATTATTTTAGTCACCCTGGTGATGTTTCTACAACATGTGTTCAGGCTTCCAAAAGAACCTTCCTTCATGAGAAAAGTGACTAGTTCCCTCTTCTACAAAACTTGTTTTTAGAAGGCCACCACAGGCCAGGCATAAGGTACAGTGTGGAAATTCTTGAGTGCCGTAGGCTGTCATGAAACTCGCTTGCGACGTTTCCTTAGGCTGCACTATAGCCAGGGTGTGGCGGCGTTGAAAGACTGAGAAAAGTTCGAAGTTCACGAAAATTTCTAGAAGGGGTCTTCTAGAATATGAGGTGGCATCCGTATGGTTGGGATCCTACTCGCTTCTCTAATTTGGTGGGATCATCCTAATATTTTTAACCATCTCTCTTTCTCCTACATAATGATGGATTTCTCATGGAAAAGGTTAAGCAAGAAAGCAAGCAAGGAATTAATGAAAGAATAGGTTGAGAATTGTGTGAGGGATTCTATTTCAATTGATGGTTGAGGTCTTGATTGGTCCATCAAGTTATTGTGGATCTTCTTCATGTGAGTTTGGAGCAAGTGTGTGTGTGGGAGAAAACAGCCACCGAAAGGGAACCTTGCAACATCAAGGTTGTTTGGTTGTATCTTCCACTTTTACTTAATATAATACAGTGGCATGTTTATTTCCCATAAAATCATTCTCATTTTATTACATGACTCCTTGATCACATGTGTAATTTTTCATTGAATATACTATTATTCTTTCAGTTTGGTTGGTTTGTGTTTCATTGCAGATCTAATATCACAAGAGCACTGGAGCGAAGTAGGGACAACAAAGACATAAGGAAGGGATATTCAAAGGTATGTCATTCATCTCTTGTTTGATAGTAAATTTGATGATTAAATCTTAGGGAAAGCGTCATGTCATGTCTTGTTTTGTTTTGTTCTAGATCTAGATGGATCTAGAGAGATCAGTTTATGTACGCATACACTGATTTATCCAATAACAAAATTGGTGACTCCACTGGGGATACGACTCGTTTTGGTTTTTTGTTGTCCATTTTCCTTTAGCATACCTCCATTCATTTTAAACTAGTCTCTGAGTCTGTGGGGGATCCATCCAGACTCTCTGGATCTAAAATTTCATTTAGACTCTTTGCCTTTTTTCCAATTTTTTTGTGTTTAGAGAGATAGTCGCACTATATTCCAAATGCAGCCTGCGACGTCCCTAGATCGCCGCACCCTACCTATTTAGACCAGTGTGGAATCTCCACACCCTACCCATATCTAGCCTGCGGAAACATCAAATCATCGCACTATACCGTACTGCTGGGTCGAGACGTCTCCTGTAGAATTTTTGGATTAGGTATTTTTGTCTTTTGAGACCCAGTTTTTCTTTGACCACATGGGAAGAACTTTTAGCGCTAGCATTTGACTGTTTTCTGAGTGTAAGACTTGTTGTGGATTGGTTTTCAGGGATTGAAAACCCTTCTTCATCATTTTACAAGCTTTTACTTCTTGCTTTTTTTCAACAAGGACATAATCTCTGGATTTAAATCTGAGTGCTTGATTGATAAAAGTCTTTGATTTAATTTAAGGTTTTGGATTGTTTTACATTTTCTGGATTGCTTGTTGATTGGAAAATTATTTTCGTTTGCATTTAGTGAAACACTTTCTTGCCATTCTCATTTTTATCTTCATTGAAAGTTTGATTTGGTTATTTGTTGAGTGTATCTATTTTCTTTGATTACTTTTCCTTTCTTCATTATATCCCTGGCTTGGTTTTGTAAAGGAAGAATTAAAGTCATTTATTCTTTTTAAGTAATCATTCATAAGAAAAAAAATTGCATTCAAATTTCATTCAAAAAAAAATTACAAGAGAACAAATTGAGAAATTTCATTGCTTATGATTGTTTGGAATTGTATTTATTTAAGAAAAAGAAATTATATTTCGTAGCTTTTGTGTTTCCGAAGAAATACTTTCTCCCTATTGTAATTAGAGTTCATCAAACTAAAACATTGCATCATTCAGCTCTTCTTGCATATTATTGGGTGAAGGTCTCATACAACATCAGTTTCATCTCCATCTCCCTCTTGCGTAAACAACAGCCTCTAAAATACTACGTAATTTGTAAATTTATTAGTAACTTTTATTTTCTAGAAACTCTTTTACACCAACATTAGCTAGGCTAGCGCTTTGGAATAGGTTGTGAGGCACACTCTCCAAAGCATAAAACACATTGTAGCATCTTGTGACAGGGAGTGTTCAAATCCACTTGCAACATTTTGTCCTGGGAATCCCTTCTCACACAAGAGTCAAACCTGAGGTCACATTAAGGCTGGCAGAGTTACTCACCTTGCTTTGTTGGCATTGGTGTAGATATTGTGTGTATTACGGGGGTCACTTGATGGTATACCCACAATTATGAGTGGAAGTCGTTCGAGTTGATTTCGGTCTAGATACCTTGCCCTTGTGCGTGGATCGGACTATCGATTGTTTCCCTAGGCATCATTGTTGTTCTTGGTATCTTTAGTAGCCTATCTCTTTAGGTTCTTACACGACATGATTGTGGAGGGGCAAGTCTTCACGGCACCTGGAATCAACGTTGGCCAGACTCACTCGGGCTCCTTAGAGAGCATACCCATGATTATGTGTGGGAGCTTGCACCAGGGTGTAAGTCCGTTAAGAAGGTCGTCAACGTAACTTTTCCACCCACTCTATCCTAGCCCCTTCTTGTCTTGAATTCGCAACGTTGGATTTCATCACCAACTAGTGACTTCGACATAAGAAGGTTTGTTTGTTTGGTTTGGTTTCTAGATTTTATTAGCCAGTGTTGTTTATTTTCATAGTTGGCCATAGATTTTTTTCGTAAAATATTTGGTTCGGCCAACATCAACCCTCCACGTCGTTCACATAGGATGCAAGGGATACCCCCGGAAGATTCGAAAGGTTATATCCCTTTGCCTCCTAATTCACCGGAGGTCTCTCCCGAGCAGAGAGCGGTACAGGACACGGTAACCTCACGAGTGGAAAGTTTCGACTCTTTAGAAAATTTCTGAATTATTTCTGATTCTCTAGAGGCTTTCTGAATCCCTCTTGGATACGAGAGACGTTTCTCTGGATGAATTCATTAGGATAACTTGTTGTTGACACTTTTGGAATACCGATTGAACCCCATACAGGCCCTGGATTTGATAACCCCCTTTGGTCTACAGACATATTTAGAAACCCACCTCGCACAGTGCGGGACCTTTATGGCAACTTGGGGGTAGGTCCTCATCCACCTATTGTATCACAACTGCCCGAAACATATGTTACCTACATGATACCTTTAGACCACTTTGTTGGTACAGCTAGCAATATCATCGTCATTCTAGACACACAGTCAGTTGGTCCTGGCTCGACTTTTTCTCTCCAGATGGCCCATTCTACTATGGTCCCACATGTTAAGACTATTCCTACTAGGAATGTGGTGGTTAACCAAGCTCCCATTGGCACACCACTCTCATCTAAACCTATCCCATAACTTCCTCCTGGGTATCACGCTTTGAATCCCTCCACCGTCGTCCCTACACAGGTTTCATCTGGAGTTTCTAGACTTTTTGTTCCACCTGGGTACAATGTTGTTGTCGATTTTGTTCCTACACCTTCTCGGGTCCTCTCCGGAGGGTCTTATCCACATTTTCTTGGGGGATCTGGCCCTAGTGGCTCCAATCCAATTGGAATCACCCATCATCCGTTCACTTATGGTTACCAGATTCTCGTTGGAGGGAAATCTCACATTGGGGGGGAACCTCCACTTGGAGGACAACCTCAGGTTGGACTCTATAACCCACTATATGGAAAGAACACATAGGAATCACTAGCCCAACTTTGGAACCTTCTTTCCCAAAGAAATCCACAATCATCTGGGGGGATATAGTCTCAAGTCAACTCTTTTGTGCCCCCTCACTCTGGCCAGCCGTATCCTGGTTCTTTGAATCCTAATTGGGATTCGAACATTCACTCTAGTATCCCTTTCCAAGGGAACATCTCTAATCAACCCAACCCTATGGGCTATATGCCTCCAAATCCTCCACGACAAAATTTGTCAGGACTCTCCACTTACATGCAAATTACTTACGGTCCTACTGGTATACCAATAGGACTTCCTCCCCAAAGTCACCAATATCCTCACGTGAATAAACAGTTTCCTTTTCTAACCACTTTGGATTTAGCCGACTTATTTATAATCTTGAATGATCCTATCTTACATTATTCCCATTGGCCTGTTATACCAGTCAAATTACCGTCCAACATTCCCAAGTTTGACGGTCGATCAAAAAAATACCCAAACAATCATGTTATGACCTTTCACCTTTGGTGTTCGTACAACTCTTTGATAGACGACTCCATTTGGTTACGACTCTTCCAACGAATTATCACGGGTTCAGCCGCAAGTGGTACATAGAATTACCACAAGGCTTCTTTAACAACTTCAACACCCTCGCCATGGATTTTCTCACACATTACCAATTGCCAATCCACTATGAGATAGGAATCTAGATTTTGAGTTACTTTAAGCAATCTTCTACCACTAACATTTCTGATCACATTCATGAGTGGAGATGAAGGAGATGCTCGATCAAAATCAACCTTCCTGATCAGTTATTGGCTGAATGGTTCACCAAATCATTCATCAGTAAAATTGCCCATGATATTTCCATGGGTGGAGTTGTCACTGAAGAGCAGACGATTAGTCGCGCTTAGTACCTAGATCTCATTTATTCGCAAACGGACACTCTTTACAACTTGATCCCCGACGCTCCTTGCCCTTCGACCACAGCTACCTCAACAACCCCAACAACTTCTCATGTTGTTGATGGTGTGATTGGAACCTTCCATGTTGACGCTAAATCCACGTCGACCACTCACACCAATCCCAAATCTACTGCTTCTAATGTTCAAAGTTCTCTGACTCCTACTCCTTCCACCGACAAAACTTTCGAGGTTAATTCAGTTCAATATACCCCTCCCAGCAAAAACAAATCTAAAAAAGGAAAGGGTAAGAATAAGGAGGATAAAAATAAGAATCTACAATGCAATAAACCCAAGACACAGTTTGATGATGATAAGGATAAGCGTAAACCTCGATATCCTTGCCTTTTCTGTGGTGATGATCACTACACGAAAGATTGTCCAAGACGTGTTGAGGTCACTAAGTTCCTTCAAGGGATGGGGAAGCCTCCTACACCTATCTTTTTGTCACAACCTTTCCCTTCTCAACAACAGGCCCAATTGGTCATTCATGACAAATCCTCTCCTTCCACCACTTTGTATGTCCTTATGTGTACTGGTAATTCTACCAAGAACGACGTTACAATCACCACTCGGGCCAAAGATTATTCTCCTTCAAAGGAGAAAGTTGATGATTTACCACCTTCATTGGTTCAAATGCCTCCCTCAACTTCACCTCCCAATGGTCCTCTTCATCTCAAACGATTGGGTCCCGATACAGTTATCCTCCCTCCTCCAAAGGGTGTTGTTTGGAAGTGTGCCTTTAATCCTCATGCATGTGCTGCTCAAAACTACAGCATTGTAGAAGACCTTGCGCAAGAACCAGTTGCAATGTCAGCTCTCGAAGTCCTTCAAAGTTGTCCCACTCAACGGAAAACACTGTTAAAGGCCATTGTTGGAATTCATCCCAAAGACACGAATTCGATAATCTTTGACCTGCAAGATCACATTCCAAGGCCACCTCCTCAGTTAGTGTTTCAGATTCAAGTTGTTGTCGAGAAAAACAATATCTGTAGAACCGTTATTGACGAGGGTGCCTCAATGTGTGTTATATCAGTTACTTGTTGGAAATCCATTGGCTCTCCCCCCCTCACCGAATCACACAATACACTTAAGGCTTTCAATGGTTCTGGTTTTAAACCCTGCAGTGTTCTTCCCTCCTTGTCTTTTATGTTGGAAGGCAAATCTGTCAATGTCGAGTTCGAGGTCTTTGATGCACCTCTTGACTATAACCTTTTAATTGGTTGTAGTTGGATTGATTCCATGTGTGTCATTGTGTCTTCCCTTTTCATGTGTTATGTTTCCCACATCAAATAAAAGTCGTTACGGTTGACCAATTGGCCTTTTTCAATTTGGATTCTCGCACTAGCAACGTACCCTTTATCTCCAAGACACCTCCTGGGTACGAGAATGTCGATGTGGGCCTTCTGAAAGATTCAAATTTGATGGGAACCTTCCCAATACCACCACACGATGTTCCACCTCCTTTTTCCACCTCAATCAACATGATTTCCACCTTTGTCCACGAAACCCTCGCGTCTCATGACCCATTGATAGTACCTGATCCTGGTGATTATCTTCGCTATGGTGAACAAATGTTTTTAAGTCCAGTTGAATCCGCTTATCAAGCCATTCAATCAACAACCCCGTCTACACCCTCTCTCTGTGATTCATCTCCCAATCCATTTCACGTCATCTTTCCTACAGACGAGATGATCATGTCAGTTATGTCCATGGAAGACACCCCATGGGACGATGGGCATCATCGTTCCATTCTCTTCCTAGAACAACACACCATAGAGAGTTACCAACAGATTTCGACTCCATCGACCATTGTTGTCATTTCCTATGTTCTCGAGTCATCCCAAGACATGTTATATGAAGGGAACCTTAGTAATATCTCACCCATCGTTCCTCTTGGCATATCCATTAAACCTGGAGTCATTGAAAATGTTCACATCGGAGCCTCATGTTCCATAGATGAGGTCATCACTTATAAAGCCATTTTTCAACAATTTTGTGACGTTTTCGCTTGGAGCTATGAAGAGATGTTGGGTATTGACCCCGATATCATTGAGAATGAAATTAAGACCTACCCTGACACTAAACTTGTCCAGCAGAGACTTCACCTAGTCCACCCTCATAAAGACGCTGCTATCAAGCTCGAAGTTGAAAAACTTCTTAAGGCTGGCTTTATCTACCCTGTGGCTTTAACCGATTGGGTATCCAATCTAGTTTCGGTCAATAAGAAACAAGGCATGATTCGTGTATGTGTATATTATGTAAATATCAATAAAGCTTGTCCTAAGGACAATTATCCAACCCCCTTCATTTACTAGATCGTCGACGATTGCGCCGGGAGCGAAATCTTTTCCTTAATGGACGGTTTCTCCAGCTATAATCAAATTAATATTTTGCCCGCGGATCAACACAAGACTGCTTTCATTTGTCTTTGGGGTACCTTTGCCTACTGGAAATTGCCTTTCGGTTTGAAGAATGTTGGTGCAACTTTTCAACGTGCCATGTCTTATTCTTTTCATGATATCAAGCATATCGTACAACTGTATCTCGATGATCTACCGGCGCATTCCATGCATCGCCAAGATCACCCAGCCCATCTCCGAGCCATTTTTCTTCATTGTCATTACTATCGTATACGCTTGAACCCACACAAATGTGTTTTTTCTGTGGAGTCCGGCCGACTTCTGGGTTTTATTGTGTCACTTCATGGAATTCGGGTAGACCCTTTGAAGGTTGAGGCTATCCTTAATCTACCTCCTCCTTCCACACTACGCCAGCTTCAAAGTTTGCAAGGGAAGGCAAAATTTTTGCATTGATTCATTCCAAATTACACCGAGTTAACACAGGGTTTTACTCGACTATTGAAGAAAGGTGATGAGTTTATATGGCACGATACCGCCAAAAAAGCCTTTGAAGCTTTAAAACTTTCCTTAACCCATACACCACTGCTTTTCCCACTCGATTATAGTCGAGACTATTTCCTTTACCTCGCAGCTTCGAACTCTACCATTGCAATGGTTTTAGTCCAAGAAGACGATTTGCACAACGAACATGTAATTTACTATTTGAGTCGGAGTCTCATGACCACCGAATCTAAACACCTACATGTGGATAAGCTGGCCTTGGCAGTTGTTCAAGCTGTCCAACATTTTCATCATTATATCTTATTACGTAAGACCATTGTCATTTTTTATTGCAACCCTATGCAGCATATTCTTACGCGCCAATTTCTGGGGGGCAAGTACTCCAAATGGATAGTGATTCTCCAAGAGTTCAACTTAGCATTTGAACACGCTAAGTCTAAGAAATCTTTGGTATTTTCCGAATTGATATGTGACCTTCCCTCAACTGATACAACAAATGTGGCAGAGGATTCCTTACCTGATGAATCCCTTTTTTTTATCAATTCTGATGACGTTTGGTACGGAGGTATTATCATTTATCTCTGGACTCAAACTTTCCGGCATGACCTCTATAGTATGGAGCGTCGTCGTATACGATATCAAGCCTGTCAATACATAATTCTCGGTGACACTCTTTATCGTTGTGGTGTTGACTCAATTTTTCGACGATGTCTCACCTACAATGAGGCTGAGAAAGATTTGAATGACTGCCACTCTGGAGCATGTGGCGGTCATATGTCTGGGTATGCCACTTCCCAAAAGATCTTACGAATAGGATAGTTCTAGCCTTCTTTGTTTAAAGGTTGTATCACTGTTGTCCAGAAATGCCATGCTTGTCAAACGTATAATAACAAGATAAGATCTCATCCTGCTAATTTACACCCTGTAGTTTCCGTTGGTCCCTTCACAAAATGGGGCATTGACTTCATGACATGGCCCTCACTTGGTCGGGAGGCATGGATACATCATCATAGCTGTGGATTACTTCACTAAATGGGCCAAGGCGATGCCTACATTCGATAAAACCGGGAAAATTGCAGCATTTTTCATATTCAATCATATCATTACTCGGTTTGGTGTCCCCCAAGCTATCGTTACTGATCATGGTAGCCATTTTTTAAATTTCATGATGTCCGAGCTTACTAAAAAGTTGGGTCTTCGGCATGAAAACTCAACCCCGTATTACCGACAAGCCAATGTCCAGGTTGAAGCAATAAACAAAGTTCTCATTACTATGCTTCGACGGATGATTGGAATTCATAAGACAAGTTGGCACACGATGTTATTTTCTATATTGTGGGCCTACCGGACATCCGTCAAGTATGCCACTGGGTTCACACATTTCCAATTAGTTTATGGTATCGAATTTGTTATGCCAATTGAATGTGAGATACCATGTTTGAAACTAGCCATTGAACTTCTTCCAAACACCTTTGCTGAAGAGGAACATCTATTGTACCTGATGAAATTAGATGAAACTCGTTGTGATGCCACTCTGGTTATTGAAGCTCAGAAAAAACGTGTCAAAGCCCAATACGATAAGCATGTCAAGCCACGTGTTTTCTCTAAAGGTGATCTAGTTCTCCTCTACGAACAAGATCGTGATTTACTAGGGGCCAGAAAATTCGAGGCTATGTGGCGAGGCCCTTATATCGTCAAATGAGTGTTGGAGAAGGGAGCTTATGAGTTAGTGGATTATGATGGCATTCCTTTGAGTGAACCCATAAATGTGCTTTACTTGAAGAAGTATTATGCTTAGATTGTCTTTGCATGAGTGCTTGTATTTTTATTGTATCATACTCTTGTGTGCTACTTTTCGTGTGCTTTTTCGTTATTTGGTTTCGACCCCCAATTGCTTACCTTGCATTGTTCTTGGTTTCCAGATGTCGGTGTCTTCTCTACCCTACATTGGCTTCATCGATGGCTCTAGTCGTAGTACTCATAACCTAGCATCTGTTGTTTGGGCAATTTATGCACCCACGAACGAATTAATCAATCTACACGATGTTTGCCTCGGTCGTGCAACTAACAATATCGTGGAGTACAGTGCAGTCATCGAATTGTTGATCGATGTTGTTTCACTTGGAATCCTTCATATTGTTGTACGACTTGATTCGTAGTTAGTAGTACTACAATTGAGTAATGTCTATGCTATCTGAAGTTCTACTTTATTAAGGGTATATTTACGAATTCGCCTCTTGGAACGTTATTTTGATTACATTGAATATAAACACATTCCTAGATGTCTAAATACATTAACAGATGCATTAGCTAATTATGTGTTAGACAAACATTTGAGACATTTATAAATCCAATCACATTTTTTATATAAAGCAAGTAAGTCGGTAGAATCCTCATGTATATATAACGATAAAAAAATTTACAAATAGTGTTTTTTTCGTTTGAAGACCAAAATATCAAAAATGTGAACCACGTGGCTTCATATACAAAATAGTATCAACGATGTTGCTCATGATAACACACAACTTCACGTGATACCCTACGGAGCACTCGACTAAGAGAACTAGATATGCCCACGGTATGGTGCTAATAACGTCTCGAGATCTCATCAATAGAGATATCCAGGACATCTATTATCAACCCCTCCAGGTTCTGCTCAATCGCCTCATAATCAGCGGCAGCCAACCCTACTACCTCGACTACCTCCCCTTGTCTCTGTATGGGGGATGTACCTAGAGGTCGGTGCAATCCAACAACTACGTTGTTAAAGAGTTCTTGATTAGTCGTCGGATTAAAAACAAAAACATAAAAAAACATTTCATATTTCAAAATTTACAAAAACATTATAAAAACAAGATGTGCTTCTTACCCAAGTTCCCCCACTGAAAACCTTCGAGCAGAACCAAGTTTGGATCACCTCTAAATTCCAAACTGACATACGCATAATCATCTACCATCAGTAGCTGAGGCCTCAGCCAATCAAAGAACACGTCATTATATTTGACAATGGGGTCAGTCACATGCTGAGCCATGAGGTCACACCACCTCTTCATTATTGGATCTTGTAGAACCCTCTCTAGGAAGAAGGACATTAAAATGGATCTGTACCTGAACTGTTTCAAGTCACCTTTCTTGCACTTTGTCAATAGTTTCTTCATACTCAGAAGAACCCCGTCACACCAATTAAATACCTGAGGCTCCATGCACTCCACTGTGTACTGAAAGTAACTCTGGAGAGCCATATGAGGAGATGCACTCCCCACCATCCATGAGATAGTGAAAAGGATAGTCCAAAGAGGTAGATCTCAGACATCCCTAATGGAAACCTTGCCTTTATGTCTCTCAACCTCTGGTTCACAATACCGACGACATATTCAATCATTGATAGACCTCAACCTCTGTTGCCTGTCAATGTCACATGGGATCCACAGCGAGATAATCCTGTCAAAAAATAGATATCCTCGATATCTAAAGAGAGTATGTGGGCTCCCACATGGAATATCTGTTGATCCACATCCCACATGTGGACTAAATACTCAAGTAACCTCAATTGGGCCCTCATGCCCTGGATCTTAAAGAACTTAAGTCCCCCACACTGTCGGAGGGAATTAACTGTGCCTGGGTCATTCCCGGTGAAATGATCATCCTCCTCATGTTCTCTCTCCCTCCACTCCAACATTTTGATAGTCAAAAACCTACATTGGAGCCATAAGGAGAAGATTAGCATCTTCATTTTACTTTATTGGGAGTTTGTATTCGCTAAACATAATGAGAAATTTTTGAGTTGTGCACGGCGCAGGTGATATTTTTACGTAGTGAGGAATCGTCGTAGATCATCCATAAGGCCACCTACAGAAATCCATGGTTTCCGCAGAGCACGATATAATCCACCTGCGGTGATCCCTACGTGCACCTACCCTCATAAAATCTAACTCAAAAACCATTTTTAACCAATAAAAACATAAATTAATCCATGGAAAATGAAGAGGATAAGAAGATTACCTTTTTAGCAGAAATCGTTCGTCGAATGGTTTCCCGTGCCTCCTGCAATCCACAGTGGAAGTTTGAGGTGAAATAGGATTTTTTGGACAAGTTTTGGGTAAAATGACAATGGAATGTGATGGGTGTTATATATGCACTAAAAAGACACTAAACTACCCTCAATTAATATATCAACCCGAGGTAAGTAAACTTAGAGTTGTAGCAAAATATATGCCAAAGGTAGAAGGCGGGTAGGAGTATGGTCTAGCTAAGGAAGGTAGCTATATAAGGCTAATCTACTCAAGCAAAACTATCTAATGAAGAAACCTTATTAAGCAATTGGAAACTAGGTAACCTAAGTATTCTTTGGGCCAAGTATCGATGGACAGTTCTAAGAAAGCAAGTAAAAATCCTATGTAAAGAAAACTAGTTCAACAGTAAGCAAAGGCAAACTACTAAGCATAATAAGCAAATGACGAAAGCAAACTATTTTAACTTGMCAACCTACATTCAATGAGTAACTACCCTATGAAAGCAAATAAATAAACAAGTAAGCAAAAGCACCTATCTAACCTATTAAAGCAAATAGATAAGTAATCAAAGACACCTAACTAACCTACTAAAGCAAAAGACAAGTAAGCAAAGACAACTATCTAACCTACTAAAGAAATAGACAAGTAAGCAAAGACAACTAACTACTGCAAGCAAAAACTTCTCATTGAACAACTATCTAGCTTAAGAGGCAAGTGAACTAAATGCCTAATGCAAAACTATTTATAATGCGTGAAAGGAAATCTAAATGCTCAATGCAATGCATGAAATGAAATCTATTTTATTGAAAGCAAGAAGAACTATCAACTAATTCTTGATATATAATAAGCAAACTGTCATCTAATCTATCAAAACAAAGTCTATCTATCTACAACAACAATACAACTATATTATAATATATGAAAGCAAGAAACTATATCTATGAAAGCGGGAAAACTATTTCTTTTAACCTATGAAAACTCAAATATAATGTTGATGGTTGTGTGAATGTCTCCAGTGTCGGATGATATCTCGATGACACTTAACAACAAAGGACAACTCAAGTGGTATAAKCTCAACACTAATTTCAATGGAAAAATGAAAAGTATGGATTTAAACAATCCAATGAGAGTTTAGCCATCATAAAAAGAATGTTAAATACCATGTATATTCATGTATAAACCATTAACATCATAACGAGATCATCATTATACTTCTACACTATGTAAGCAAAATTAGATTTAACCATTAACTAAGAAATGTAATTGCATTTTAATTCTAGGAAAGGAAATTGCGTAAAATGAAACTATGCTATGTCTATTCTACTATTCAAACTACAATAAGGAAATGATTAACTATTCAAACTGAAATGAAATCTATACATCCATCAAAATCCTTGTCAAAGAAAACCCAAATAAAAACTCTATTCCATTATAATTAAAACTATGTTTTAAAATTATGTTTTAAACTCTAACTAATCTATTTCAGCATACATAAATTCTAATCTATTATTTAATCACACAGGGGTTAGTGGCTTAAGCTTAAGCTTGTCTATACTAACTAAGAACTCATTGCATACTAACAAAACTCCTTCATATTAATCTGCAAAAGGAAACTAACACAATTAAACTATAACAACAAACTAATTAACATAATAAAAATGCATGTACAGGAAAATGAAGAAAACAACTAAACTATGAAATACATAAACAATAGAAAGACAGTAACCAGACTGTTGGTGGGCCCCCCAGCAACTCGTGGCTACTTCCTAAAAGCCAACCACGAATTCAACAACTCAAATTCACCATGAAAACTCAAAAACGTATTTCTAGCACAATCTGGCAATGTAAAAACTCAAAACAGAGAAAAAGTGAGTTTGTCTCTAATACACTGGCTCTTCTACTTGGTTCACAATTTTATGATCATCCTAGTGCTATTTATAATGTTTACATACCAAGTGGTCGACCACAGGAGGTTCAAACCACTTATAAAATTGACAAATTTCATTAATGGTGCCCTAACTGCCGAAACAGAGCGAGCCAATAATCACCCACCATAACAACCCAAAATTGAGTTGTCAAGAGTTCAGTAGTTGAAGGGGATAAGCATGAATCAAACCCACATTTCCGATTTTCCCATCATTGGCTACCAATGCCATAACTGCCAAGTCACCCTACGTTTTTGTGCAGGATGGACTGTCGGATCGAGTACTAGAACAAGTGTTGGATGACGAATTGAGAACCACGAACTGCTCTTAATCCATTCACAATTTCATGAAACAGCCCTTAGGGGACCTAATTGGGCATACTGCGCACAAAACCCATGTGCCGGATTTTTTAGATTCCACTTCATCCTCCCAAAAAATAATGTTTAAGTTTGTTGCCTGTAATAGTGTCGGATGAAGTACTGGATGGTGTTGGATGGAAAAACGCCTTGTGATTTTTCCCTGTAACACCAAAAAACGTGAATCAAATCCTTGGAAGCGTGAAAACATGATAAATTATGCTTGATACAATCATTAAACATGAATCAGGCGTACCTTATGTCGATCATACC
>ML811713.1:232853-275188 GCA_009831015.1 Picea engelmannii | reverse complement strand
AAACCTAGCACTTGCAATATTCTCTTCCATATCATCCTTTTCTACTTGAGCTAGATATTTTGCCCATTCCCAACTACTCGTTAAAGACCAATGAGAAGATGGAAAGTTTGGCGTTTGAAGAAAAGATAGATATTTCATGTAATTCGGATAATCTGTCATGGGACGCCCTTTAGATAATATGTGAAATACAGTGCTTAATTGAATTGTCTTGGATAACAAATTTCTTTCCATCGTCTTTTCGAATAGAGATGTGATGCTTCCTCCACCTGCCTCAAGTTTTTTCTTACTTATTAAATATTCATTATATTCATTAGCATATTTGACATGTTGACATTCCTCGGAAGATTTCCATCTGAAAATATATTTCTCCTCGCCATCTACAAAAAAAAATTCATACACCTTTCCTACATGCTTCTCAATTGTATCTAACTTCATCTGAAATGTCGTTAGCGTGCCAAGTTTCCAACTACATATATTGCATCTAAATTTGTGTTTCTCTTTCTCATTTTTTGGAGGCAATCGATCAATAAATGGAAATTTTGAGACCCAATCTGGTTGGAAGCCTCTCCCTATGTCCCATTGGCCCTTTTGTCTTTTCCGTGAATTGGTTGTGTTCTTTTCCAATGAAATATTTTTGACATTTGTACTGCCAATTTCTGGTGAAAATGCATTTATCTCACTTTGATCACCAGAGGAACATATTTCCTTATCTATTATTTGGATATTAGATGCATTCTCACAAGAGTTGACATCTCTTTCAGTCATAGGTTGCTCAAAAGAGCTCGAAGCATGAAGAGAATGTGGATCCTTGGATTGAGGTCTTTGAAAGTATGATGATAGATCATTTTGTCTTGATCTTTTGTTCCTACGATCGGTGTTTGACATCTCAATAAATATTCCACAATTGAAATTTCAAATTGATCTAGAAGCCAAAAGTGAAACCTGCAAGAGAAATAATATAAAATTAGTAAAATTCCTACCAAGTATAGAATATTCAATTTGAACGAAGCTACTCTAATACTTTCTCCCAAATTTCTCCTCACATTGTGATATGCTTCAAGACCTAGAAATACTGCAAAGCTTAATGGATATAATGAAAAGAACTACAAATCGCCTCGAGTTTGCTCTGAAAAAGACAATCTAGTGGCCCTGGCTACATCATCCTTTGTTGTTGCTAAAACGGTCTCCTGGAATGTAACTCGAGTTGCAATGGCCTCTCTCTCCTTTAGGTTAATGTTATTCAAAGAGTGGTCTGCCACCCGATAATAATTTTGAACAACTTCTACTTTAGTCAAAAGTTTTTGCTGGGCTGATTCCAGATTCTTGTGTGCCTCTATTGCCTGGGCTTGGAAACTCACCATATTCACTGTCGTGTTCTAAGTCAAGTTTATTTTAGACTGCAGTTGTTTAACCAACTCTTCCTGTTGAATGGACAATTCTTTGCTTGACTGTGAATTTTTATGCATTTCATCAAGACTGGTTTTAAGTTGTTGGATTTTCTGCCTGTCGCAGGCTCTAATCTACTCAAAACCCTTATTCATCTCATTTCTCACACTCCGTTCCACAGTCTTGATTTGGTTTTGCAATAGTTTCACCAACAGATCCTTCTTCTTCAATTGTTCTTCTAGACTCCCAACTGAACATTGATTTGATGTGGAAAAAGCTCCCAATGTTCCTGCCACTTCCATAGAAAATGTTGCCTCCTCCAAGGCCTGTCCATCATATAGCACTCTTTGTCTCTTGACATTTTAACCCTCCTTCCGATGTGTTTCTCTTTTTACTACAACACTCCTCTTCTTGTTGTAGAATAATTCGGAAGGGGGAATTTATTTGACTGAAATAGGAGTGAGATCCTCTATGAAAATGACTTTGGTATTCGGGTTCCCCCTACTGGACTGTAAAGGAGTGAACCATTTGATAGGGTTGACTATCTCTGTAGATGGTTGTTTCCCTGCTGTGTTTGTAGCTGATTTGTCTGGTGTAGACAGTGATGCATCCTGTCCTTTTGTAATCAAAGCTTTGGCTTGAGCTTTAGTTTGATCATCTGGTGGATTTGATGATGCATTATTTTCTTTCTATGTCATAAAATTTGTTTTCTCCAAATTTTCCTGAATGTATCGTCCAATGGAACTTCCTATTTCTAATTTTTGGGTTGCAATTTCCTGTGTAGTTGGAAACGTCGGGGATTTTCCCTGTAAAACTTTAGGCAGACTATTTCTTCGGTGCCTTTGAAAATTATGAACTCAACTAATTTTTCTGGATCCAGAATTTGGACTCGGCTCAATGCTTCCTGATAAGATCTTGCTCCTCGGAATATCTCATCATGTGGGGAATATTCATGCTCGCATTTTCTTAGATTGTAAAGAACCATGCGATTTACTACGATCTTCTGGGGATCATGTTTCTTGAATTCAATATTAACAATCTTAATGTCTCCCAGGGTCGTGGCCTCTACTTTTGAATGGTCGAAATCTAACAGTGAGAACATATCAATCTGCAAAGGAAATGTCGGCAATAATTTTTTCTGCAATGCCTTCATCTCTTTATTGATTCCGCCTAGCACAGTTTGATGTGCTACCTCTCTGCACACCAATCGATCTGGTAGAAACTTGGGTAAGGCATGCGGAGGGACGAAACATCCAAAAACCCTAATATAAGAGAAATGTTCTTAAATGTACCAATCTACTATTTTTCCCAGGTTGGTCACTATCTTGTTGAAAATCCTGGGAGGTGGGCACCCATATATAGAAATATGCATTGGCACCACCACATAGTTACATATTTTGTAGAAGAAATATTTTTCTTTATCCTCCCACACCTTGGAGTGATAGAAGTGTATTGGTTCAGTGCTGGTCGAAGTCCAGCTCCATCCCATCAAAGGAAATGGCATCATGAAATAGACGACATCCATAACATAAGCAGACATGTAAAATGGGGAAGGTTTCCCTTTGGCTTTCGATGACCAATATTCTGTGATTTCCCTGACCAAATTATATGATAATATTTTGGCCCAATCGAAGGAATACCCCTCTGCTACCGTATGCATGATTGGCACCCACGATAATAAGAAATGAGCACAATTTTCCTTCTCGAAAATATGACATAACATCATGGCTAGATACAACATGTGAGGCTCTAATGAGGCAACAACATACATGCCATGGGTGTCTTATCTAAATTTCTCAGGACGTGAACACCAATCTTTGATCAAGTCGGGTAGGTTCCTTCCATATCGCGCACATTCTTTTTTGTCGAAGTCCATTAAGAAAGTGGAATTATAAATGTAATTGGAAACAGGGGATAATTTGTACATCACCTGGAAATGCTCTGGTCAGAAAGACCCAACTGCAACCTTTTGCAAATTGCAAATACTCCTGGTCGAGAGGTCGGCATTATCTAACGCCCAACCAATCATATCATTATAAGGCATGATCCTAGGCCGCGTTGCTATTTTATGCAGCTCTGATTGAGCAACATATTTGTATCTCGTAGCCTAGGTTTTAGTCGCCTCGTCTCCTGAATCATCTAGGCAGTTGATCAATTCGTATTGTAGAATATTGAATACCTGCGTCCATGTTTTCGTGGTATCTATGGTTCTGGGCGACATGTCTGAGAAGATGTTTGTGTTTGGGTTTGAACTTTCACCAAATGCCTTAGTTGTTTTCCATGGAGCCATGATATCACGAGTTCAGAACTCTGTTACCTGTTACAGAAAATGCACAAACTTCTTATCTTGCTCAAACTTTTTTTTTTTGTGAAAAACGCAAATGAAATTCAAACTTCAATATCCTTTTCCCCTAAATGAGTTGAGTTACGAATACTTTATTGATGGTGCATTCACTTTCCTTAATGAAAATATTTAGGCAGTGGTCGAAGATATTATTTGAAATGATTGTCGTAGATCAATCATTAATTTCATTACTGTCTGGTGGTTCACGATTAGAAGTTTTGGCAAATCACATTTGAATTTACCCGAGCTATGATTCAACGAAAAATCAATCACAAGATAATCCTCATTAATACATTAGTTAATCGCATTTATAGTTAAGTGTTTTTTGGATTTTCGGACCTTGGGATTTTGGTAGTTGCTCGAGATAGGATTCTCGAGACACGAAATCGCGAAGTGATTAATTAATTTTAAACGTGTTTTATTCAGTAAATAATCGTTCTTAACTTTAAGTATTTTGAGGTTTCGTGTTTCGTGATATTTGAGTGTAGTGGATGACAAACATCCGAACTTCGAAGGTGCGAAGTTATTTAATTAAGTATTAATCGAGATTAACTTATTTAAAACGGGTTTAGCTTTTTGTATCTATATGCTTCAGGTGTCGGGAAAAAAAATTTATGAATGTTTCAGCAGGCCACTACTCGTAACGATGTGTCAAATCTTAGAGGGGTACATGTGTATCGTGACTAAGACTCTTTGAACACTTTCCGGATATCGGGATTTTGGAGCTGCTATATGGTGGAATGCCCAAAGCGCGAAACTCCGAAATCTGAAACGCTAAAGAAAGTCTCTAGAGGCTCAACCTTTTAACATTCAGGCAGCTCCAAAACATTCAGGAAATAGGAATCATTCGATCGATGAGAGAGTTGGATCAACAGTCACTGTTGGACACCAAGCTAGTGCCTTCCATGCCCAAACGGATGGCCAAACCGAGGTCGTCAACCAGATGATCGTGCACATCCTACGTATGTACAATTCCAAGCACCCTCGTACCTGGGATGAGAGTCTTCCCTATATTCATAACAACTACTACAGATCCATACATAGCTCAACCAGCCATATCTCCTTTCAGGTGGGGTTGGGATTTCAACCATTGGGTCCCATGGATGTTGCACTACCCCTTACGGTCACCCAGGAAAATTCATCACATGCTCCAAATGCAGCGTAAAAATCCACCCAATTCATTGAGTGGATCTAGCACATCTGCCAATAGGTTCAGGATATTTTAAAGAATCCCAATTCCAAGTACAAGCAGTGCCATGATCAACACCAGGTGTCGCACCATTTTCGAGTGGGAGACAAAGTTTGGTTGCACTTGCAGAAAGAGCACCTTACATGGCCTCATCGGAAGCTGCATCCACTCTTTTATGGGCCTTACACCATTACCAAGGTTGTCGATGAAAATTATTTTGAGCTCAGCCTACCCCCCTTCCTTGGCTTCTACCCAGTGTTCAATGTGGACCGCCTTCAGCCTTATTTTCCACCATTATTGGACACCTCGGAGATAGAAAAACAGTTGACATCAACAGATATCAACCATGACTGCATGGAACAGACATCCATTGATCATATCGTGGAAACACAGGTCAAGGGAACTTTCCAGTAGAGGATCCATCTTTATCAGGTTGTCAAACCAAGGCAGCTCATACACCAAGGCAAGTGTCTCACCCAGGGCCAAATTCAACAGAAATTTCCTCATCTGATGGGAGCACTCAACGCAATGGAAAATATTGCTTTCTAAGGAGGGAGTATTGATCCAGGTGGATAACGGTGACCACCCACCTTTTCCAATTGGCTCAAAATAGTTTTCTGGTAATTTTGGCAATTTACTATTTTAGCAGTTTTTAACTTTTGGGGCCAGTTTGAGGGCCTAAACGACATTTTTTCATGATCGAGCACCTTAATGAGAGATTAATGCTCTAATTGACCCCTTAAATGAATCACCTCGTCAATACATTTCCAACGAGCTATCGTTCTCCCTAAACAGATATCGTATGCAAAAGTTAGGACCCCGGGAAGTTAATGTACTAACTTACCCCAATGGGGCCCACATGAATTTTGGTGCTTCATCTCCTAGGGTTAGGTTTTTGGATGTCTAGGGTTTTCACATTCATATTTATTGTAAAAATTTCTTTAGAGACTCATTGTACACATCTTCTTACGAATGAGCGTAGTCGTCACATCTCTTCTCAGAGATAAGATGCCACTATTCTAGCAAGCATGTTTTCAGTCTGTATTTTATAGTTTTCAGCACATTTCATATTTAATAGAAGTCAAGTTTTATTGTATCTTTGTTATTGTTCACTGTGTCTTTGTGTTAACATTATAAATCTGTGGTTTCATTTCATTCTTCTCATAAATATGGATCAATAGTCTTAGTATAGTAACGCGCAGTATAACCAGATACCCCAATATAATGCATCGCATAGAGATAGAGGTGGATTCTTAGGTGGAGGACAGGGCAGAGGAGGATTTGGAAAAGGAAGAGAGCCAGTAGTCTTCCATAATTTTCAACAACTAGGAAACTATGCAAGAGACTATCCACTTCCACCTATGACATGTATGTATTGTCATGCAACAGACCACGAGACAGAAGATTGTCTGACATTATTGGGAAAAATACAAGAAAAAATGAACCAAAACAATCAGAACATACATTGTATTTCTACAGAATCTAGGGATGATGGGAAGAACATCGACATAGTTACTCGAGGAGGAGACAAGATGGGAGTTGATGCAATGAAACATGAGCTCAACACTAGTGGGTAAAGAAGAACATTGTGCCACTGACGAATTTTGATGCGCAAAAAGAAAAATAGATGTTTAAGGAGGCTAGATAAGAGATTCTAAAGGAGAACATTGAATCTACATCAACCGCGTAGCAAAATCATGATCCACCAATGTACGAGATTCCACCTTCAATGGATCGCACCAGAAAAGGACAACCTTTGGAGCAAGTAAGTAACCTAAAGACTTTTCTGCAATCATCTGTAAATCTATTGAATGATCCATCATCCATTAAGGTCTTACAAACTTGCTAGAGAGGTGTAACACGAAAGTAGAAGGGAAGTTAGAACAAAATATAGTTAATCATCTCCATACGAGAAGAAGAACAAGTAGGGAATTCAAGTTAAATGTCAACATTGGGGATTTCAATATGGGGGATTTCATACTTGATTTAGGCTCTGAAGTGAATGTCTTACCTAATAAGACATGGAAGTGTATGGGGGAACCCACATTAGGGTATTCGCATGTCCAGTTGAAATTGAAAAATCAGCATAGAGTATTACCAATTGGAAGACTAAAAGGTGTGACAGTAGACTTGGATGGAGTGCACACCTTAGCATATTTTGAAGTTATATAAATAGTAGATGGCACAACACCCTACCCAACATTACTAGGATTGGACTGGAAATTTGATAACCAGGCTATGATCAACCTGAAGACATGGAAAATGAACTTTGAATAATACGAGTACAAATTTATTGCACCATTGGACCCCTCAGAAGGAGAAAGGTTTGTAGAGGTGACATGTTTGGACTTGGAAGAAATAAATAAGTTATATAGGACTATTGCGCGAGAAGAATATTATGTCAACCAAACTGCAGATGGGGTACTCAGCTGGAGAAGAATTACTTCGTGTACCTTAGACGCAGATACAGGTCTAGAAAAATGGCAACAGGGGCTACATGAAGTCTCCACAATGAGGTGCGCAAGAATAGATCATGCAGTAAGGTGGGTCGATACAGAGGTAAGGGAACCTCCCACTTTTTATGGTGTGAACGACCTAGAAGAATTTTTGAAAAACTATGAAGAATAAGTCTTGGAAACTCATAGGTTGTTAGCCCTAGATATTTCACTAAAGGAAACACCTATAAGATGGTGGGGCGCACACAAGGGAATGATTCAAGACTTGTATCAGTGTAAAAATATATTGTGCATTATATTTGGTGTAGAACATGGGAACAATACATTGCAAAAATATGATGGGCGAGGAAGACCAACTGAGCACATAGAGAAATACATAACTCAGTGGAGGCTAACACCACTAGAAGAATGGCCTCATTACTTTATTCATACATATTGGAGGGGATACCAAGGAATTGGTACACCGAATAGGAACTGCGCAGAGGCACTATAGAATGGATAGTGTTACAACAGAATTTTGTGATAACTTTCTCATTTGAGCATGAGAACTCTATGATCGATTCAGCCCTAAAGATGATAAAAGGAATGATATTTTTTTAGGAACCTGAGGTGGAAATAATAATGGAAAATCAACAGAAAAACAAACAAGTAGTCAAGGACTTACTCTCATGTTATCATGTCACAAAGGAAACACTAGAAGAAGAAGATTCACGAAATATCCAGATAAAAAATATTAAAGGAGAAAGAGATATGGAAGGTCCATCATTGGAATCAGATGCATTTTCTACACCAATTAAGGTCAAGAAATTCAACATTGGGATAGAAAAAAACCCTAAAATGGCAAGCATTGGAGACTACTTGGATGAGAAGACACTAGAAAGGATAATGAAATTATTGTGCGAATACAGTGACATGTTTCCATCAACCTTTATAGAGATGAAAGGAATAGAAGGTGAGCTGGGAGAGATGAAGATACCCCTAAAAATAGAGGCTAGAACAGCCAGACAGAGACCTTATAGGTTGAATCCAGTTTATAAGAAAAAAGTGAAAGTAGAACTTGGTAGAACGTTAGAAGTTGGTATCATAGAGCAAGTGGAACAATCTGAATGGATCAATACCATGGTGGTCTAGGAAAAGAAACAAGGGGGAATAAGAATTTTTGTATATCTAAGGAAATTGAATGATGCTTTCTTACATGACCCTTTCCCTACCCCTTTTACAGATGAGGTTTTAGAGAATGTGGGAGGCCATAAAGCATATTCCTTCACATATCAGTTCCTAGGTTATCATCATATTAAAATAGCTCCAGAGGATAGGCATAAGACTACATTTGCTACGTAATGGGGATCATATCAGTATACAGTTATTCCCTTTGGACTGAAGAATGCACTAGCTATATTTTCAAGGGTGGTAGTAGTTTCTTTTAAGAATTTCATACATAAGTTCTTAGAAGTATATTTGGATGATTGGATTGTTTTCAGTCTATTGAAAGATCATGTAGAAATATTAAGACTAATATTGTATAGGTGTAGGCAATGTTAGCTCTAATTGAACATCAAGAAATGTATTTTCAATGCACCTTTTGGGATATTGTTAGGACATGTGGTATGTAGACAGGATTTAGTGGTTGACCCTATTAAGATTGTTGTAATTTTGAACTTACCACCACCAAAGTTAGTGCACCAATTAAGAGCCACACTTGGACATACATGGTACTACAAGAATTTTATCAAGGGGTATGTGCAGATTACCACACCGATGGAAACTTTGTTGAAGAAGGACACCAAATTTCAGTGGAATGAGGATTGTCAGCATAGATTGGATACTTTGAAGGAGAATATGGTGAAAACACTTATTTTAATGTTTTTAGATTGGGAAAAAACATTTCATGTGCATGTAGATGCATCAACAATAGCAATTGGAGCAATTTTGGTGCAGCCAGGAGCAAGTGACCTAGATCATCCTATAGCCTTTACAAGAAGGAAGTTATCAGACTCAGAGTAGAATTAGAACACAACAGAAAGAGAAGATCTATCCATGGTGTATGCACTGCAGAAATTCAGACACTACTTATTGGGGAAGCACTTTAAAATGTTCACAGACCATTCTTCCCTCAGATGTTTAGTCAACAAGCCAGTTTTGGGGAGGAGGATTTGTAGATGGCTATTATTGTTTCAGGAGTTTGATTTTGAAGAAATAGTTAAACAAGGGAAAGTGAATGTAGGACTAGATCAATTATCAAGGATAACCAATGGAGAAGAACCTACTAACTTAGAAGAAAACTTCCTTGATTCCCAGTTATTTTCAATACAGATAGTCGATGAGTACTTTGTTGATATCATTGAATTCTTGAGAATAGTAGTTGCGCCAAAGGAGTTTAGTATCATGCAAAAGAATAACCTGGTAGTTAGAGCTACAGACTATTAATTGATTGTTGGGAGAAGACAAAATTTTGAGAAGATGTGTGATGGAGCATCAACGGCCCATTGTTCTAGCAGAAGATCATGAAGGTATAGCTGGAGGACACTATGCAGGAAAGGCTACCACATAGAAGGTATTGTGTGTAGTTTTATGGTGGCCAACAGTTCATAAGGATGCAAAAAAATATTGTCAGAAATGTGATGTTTGTCAGAGAGTTGGAAAACCCAATAGGAGGGACAAGATTCCCCTAATGCCCCAAGTAACTCTTCGGGTATTTCACAAGTGGGAAATATATTTTGTAGGACCTATTAATCCACCAGCAAGAAGGTCAAGAGCAAGATACATCATTATTGTGACAGATTATTTAACCAGATGGGAAGAAGCAAGACCATTCAAGGATTGCAGCGCAGAGACATTAGTGCACTTCTTATTTGAGCAGGTGATTACAAGATTTAGATGTCCCGGGATTTTGATGAGTGACTGAGGCACACATTTTATTAATAGTACCATCCAGGATATGACTGAGGAATTTGAAGTCCATCACTAGAAGAGTACACCATATCATCATCATTCCAATGGGACAGTAGAAGATTTCAACAAGATTTTGGAGAATGCCTTGGCAAATATTTGTAATGTTAACAAAGATGATTGGGATTTAAAAGTATGAGCAGTATTATGGGCATACAGGACAACATGCAAGAATTTGATAGGACAAACACCATTCAGATTGGTGTATGGACAAGAAGAAGTGGTGCCATTAGAATTTTTGGTCCCAGTCTGTGCATTGCAGCAATCACAAATATGACAGAAAGAGGTGCAGTACAAGAAAGGTTAAGTCAACTTATGGAACTTGAAGAAAACAAAATCCTAGAAGGATTCCACCAAGAGGTGTAGAATGCAAGGGACAAAGTCTGGCATGACAAACACATAAAGAATAAGATCTTTAAAGAGGGAGATCTAGTTCTCCTCTATGACAACAAATATTTGCAACATCCAGGTAAGTTCAAAATCCATTGGCTAGGGCCATATGAAGTAAAGTATGTTACAAGTGGAGGATATGTGCAGCTAAAGGACTTGACATGAAAAGAAATGTAGGGTCTGGTGAATGGTAGTCGGATGAAACTGTATAGGAACAATCGACCTACTAACTCTCAGTAGTTTCAACATAGTGAGGAAGCCTTGTGTATAGTGTACTATAGTAGAAGTTAGGAAAGAAAAAGTACAAAAGGACAGAAAAAGTAGAAAAATAATAAAAATACAAAAATAGTAGGAAGTTGGTTGAATGGAAGAAAATTGGAAAAAGTAGCGTGCATCAGACAGATAAACTAGCGCGACTAGAAGTAAAGTTACTGCGCATGGGATATCAATGACAGGACAAAAACACAGTGCGTCGAGGAAGAATCACAACAAAAATTTGCAGCGCACCAGAAAAGGGGACAACGGTTGGAAAATAAAAACCAGTCATCAAAAAAATAAGGCATGAATCGAGCATTTATGAAATTTAAGGAAGCGTGTCGAAGAAGATTTAGAACGTTTATGGTAGTAAAGGAAGCATCTCCCAGAAGATTTACGACATTTATGGGAGCACATATATAACTGGAAAGCATGCCACACAACCCTCATTATGAATTTGAGCATACACAGAGATAAGGAGCACAAAGACGAGCGACGGACATGTGAATCTGAAGACATTAGTTGGCGGATTTCAGTAGCAGTGGGAATATTTATGTCGGATGGCATCACCAAAAGTTGGCGCACTAAGACAAGCAACAAGAAAAAACCAAAGCAACACTAGGTCACCGCAGGAACCCGTATGGGAAGAACAATTTCATCGACATTCGGAGGGAGTGGTTGATGTCAATTCCATTCCTTCACCATAGGACAATCCAGTGAGCACCACAATAGTGGATCAGGAGGAGCAAGCTCCTACGACAGTAAGGATGGATATTGATCCACAGAGCAGTGTGGGGGAACAAAACCCTACTGTGTTAGAAACCCCGAGGCAAAAACCAAGGGTCGAAGTACCCCACCAATGGCACCAATAGTGAGAGAACATAATCAGAGGGGCCAGGGTCACAACCAATGGTAGGTTTTTTGTAGCAAGAAGAGGTACAAATTTAGGATATAACAGGACAACCAAACTTTGGTGTGGAAGAAGGGGAAGAAGAGGTTGTGACATCCAATGCGCCAACAAAGAGGAAAGGGAAACAACCCATTCAGAGATCCCCACGCAAGAAACCTGAGGTGTCCATAGTATTGCGTTCTAGAGGGGGTACAGGCCATTGTAGGATTGTTGGGCTACGTAGACAAACTGAGATATGCATACTGTGATGTGTCTGACACTAGAAAATTCCCAGAATTCGCACAACAGGTTTACTTGGAAATCATGGGCACATGGCCACTAGGAGATTTGTTGTTGTAGCCAAAGAAATGGATAGAAGTGTTGTTCAACACATGGATAATCAATTTTCTCAAAATTCCCCACTTCGGTAGGGGGGGAAATGTCAACAACTACGTCAAGCAATTACTCGCAGTTCTCCATGGGGTATTTTTGTGGATGGACAGGCCAGTGTCCATCGATGTGGAGCTATCTTGGCCCTTGGGTATGGAAGTAAGCAAAGATTAAGGCAGAAAGGAAGGAATGTGAACAACGCGGAAGACACAGTGACTGATATTGGGTCGAAGTGTAATATCCCCAAGTAGAACCCCAACTGTAAATGTAATAATGTACTTAAGATGGTGAGTTGTTTGATATCTTTTTGGCTTGCATTTTCCATGGTGTAGTGCATGCATGTACTGCACAGTAAAATGATGCACATCCCAGGATACCACGCACAACATCTTAAGTGCGCGTGATATTGAGGACAGTAAACCTTTATGTATATGTTGTGTTTTATAGGCTGGTGAGCCAAATATTATAAGCTAGGATGATTATGTTTTGAATTAGGCTATAGAGCCTAGATGTTAAAGGCCAATGCGCATGTTTTTGTACATGTCTCATATTTAATATAAAATACATCGTTGTGCGCAGACTGACCACGATAAAAGAGATGGGGGAATAAACTCCACTAGTTAGGGAAAGGGAGTGGCTAAGTTAAGGAAAGGGGCTAAGCTAGGGAGATTGAGCCAAAAAGGAATATTATATTGATATTTCTTAAAGCATAAAGTATGGATAATTATTTTGTCCTAAGTTCTAAAGTTGGGGACAAGTGGACCAAAGTAGCTCCCAACATGACAAGTGTCAAGTTGGGGACATGCATACATATTGTTGGGACTTAGTTCATTTTCAAACCCCCCATCATTCTTACCAACATCTTTCCAATCATTCCTTCCATCATTCAGCCATGATTCCATGACCATTTTCACTCACGCAGTGAGTTATCCTCAAATATTCATTTCATTGTATTTGAACTTGTATCCATGGCCACAGAGGTTGGTGTAGCTGCTTAGCTGGGAAGTTGAACTAAAGAAGTAGGTTGTCATGGTCGTGGGATATTGAAGAGGCAGGTTGTCAGGCCCATGAAAAATTTCTCTCTGGGTGAAATAATTGTTGGGAATTGATTTCTTGAAGGTTCTAAACTACAGCTACAAGGCTCTGAGACTTCTTGTCCGGCCTGTTGCTGAAGCCCTGGAAGGGAAGTGGGGCAGCCGAAGGACTGTTGAGTAGAGAAGGGGAACACTTCCTAGGGTGGGACAGGAATGTGGGGAATGAGAGACTGTAGGCTGTTAGTTTGAGTAGGCACCTGTGACAAATTCTTTCTTGTTTTCCATGAGCCTATAGCCTGGTTAGGAATCCCTTTACCCGAGTGGAGTTTAGTCCCAACTCGGGGGTGACTCACTATTGAGAGTGATGAACAGTGTGGTCTAAGGCTGGGAGGTTCGTGGAAGGTCTACACATAGTTGGTGACATTATTACCAAGATTAGTGCCAATTGTGTGATAAATTTGTTGCATTGTTATTTACGTGTTTATTTTTATGGGTATTTTCTGTATATGCTGCATGTATGCATTCACTATTATTTCAGTATGGATTCATTCATTTACAGATGTATTTGTATGTTTATGTTTTATATATAAGACTTCCGCAAGATTTTTGCGTGTATTTATATTTTTAATTGCATGCAGTTAGAAAATTGTATGTGGCATAGCTCTGAACTTAAGTTGGGTATGTTACAGTATGTTCCGCAGAGAGAACATAAGTGTTCTTTGGCGTAGCGTGGACCGGCTATGGGTGGTCGAGGACGTTACAATATGGTATCAGAGCTTCAGTTTTCAACACTAAGCCTGGATGTGCCGAGAAAGTTGAGTTGAAGCAAAATGTCACAGAGGATTTATTTTGAATTGGCCAAATTCCAGTTTGTAGAACGTCCTTGGTAAAAAGTAATAGCAACCGGGTGGAAATGGGGAAAGGCCCCAATTTATGTGGTTTCATTCATGAGAAAATGGAGAAATTCAGCCAAGTAATGAGATATAACTGATTTAATATCTGTTCTAGAAAATTCGGACCTAGAATTGGTCGAATTTGAAGTTACAATGAATCCATGACAGTTGGAGCGAGTTTTATAATTAAAATTCCCAATTCGTGAATTAAGTTTGGGAAAAAAAAAAGTTCCAGAAATGTCAACCCACAGCAATCTGTTGTTACAGAGGTTGATCTGGTGTTATCGGGGTGAAATTGAATGAATTTCACAGTTGTCGAATGTCTATGGTGAATTGGGAAAAAGCCCCAATTTCTGCAGTGGAATTCACGAGGAATCGATGCGCATAAAGGTGAATGTAAGCAGTTGGGCACACCAAAAATTCATGTGGTGCAATGAAAATCTTGGGATAGGCAAAATTCAGCACTGCGCGGCAAGTTATTGGCTTGTTGATGCGCGGGTTAAATTTTGGCACCGCGCGGAAAATGTTGGTGTGCAGGTGTGTGTGGTAAATTGTGGCGTCGCGTGGAAGAATATTGTGTGTGGATGTGCGCGCTAAATTTAGCATTGCACTGAGTGCACACACATAAGAAGGTGTGCAGGGTGTATCCAGTATTGGCAGAACGCAGAGGAGTTTGGTTGTCGCGAGCGCAATATGGGTATATGTTTTCGCGCAACAGTTTAGTATGGTGCGCGCACAGTATGAGTATAAGTTGTCTCGTGACAGTGTAATCAATGGTGTGCGCATATTATTGTGCACGGTGGGGGCATATTGAACTTCACCATGGTGCAATGCATAGAGCGAAATTCATGTGGAATATCAATGTGCGATACAAAGAACTACGCACAATGGGTAATAGTGCAAGAACCAAAACTGCACGCGGTAGATATTGGTGCACGACACAAAAGTACACACAAGTTATTGGCGTGACAAAGAAGTGATACACAGTGATTTTAAAGTGCGTGAAGCATGACTTACCTTGTGATGTTGCAGCACATGGTAAATACGAATGCACAGATTAAAATTTGTGCGCGCGAAGTTGTTTGAAGGGTGAAGAACAACAGAAAACCAACAAATTCTTACGACGTTTTATATTGTTTGAATGTCATATTTTTGCAACACATATTTGAGGGATCTCTCGTGTCATTGGGCATATCTATAGAAAACATTGGCTAGATTTGATTTGTTTTGGGGGTTTGTTGTTGAATGACTGGAGGAACGGAGATGACATTTGGGCTATGGAGTCTGGAATGAACAATGCATTGTCGAAACATTGAACTATCAAGAGGAGAAGGCTAATTAAGGTGATGAGTCTGAGTTTAATACAAAATTTGCATGGTATTAGAGGAAAAAGAAACACACAACTGCATCGAAGCATTATTTAAAATGAATTCAGAGTTGGTTTGAGAAGAAATAAATATAGTCTAAATTACTAAGCCGAGATCATCTCAGAGATGAATTCTGGGTTTTATATTCCTCTGATTCAGACAAATGAAAGTGAAATATAAGCTTACAAGAAACACATACTATGAAAGAAAACAAGACTCATATCACCACCAGTTAGAATCTTTTCATAAACAGTCCAAATTCCCTTCTGCATTTATATATATAGAGGAATTATTTGTAGAATTCAAAATGCTCGGACTTCCACATATTTCTAAAAAATAGAGATAAGTTACATAAAGGGAATGATTTAAAATAACAGTTACCCATTTTAAAGGGACCGTTTAAGAACAGGTCTATCATCTCTAGGACCCCTTTCCTCTACTACCAGCTGTCCAAAATTTGTTGAAATGTACTTAATTTTATTTGAGAACTCATTTCAGCTTAGTGATCTCCTCCTTTAGAGTATCTAACCAGACCGGTTGATCCTCTCCAACACTTTCATTCATTTCAACTATGGTTTCTTTCTTCTATCACTTGCTATGTTTCTTCTTAATGGCTCACATGTTGATGACTAGATCCCACATAATGGGATTTAGCCTGACTTCCAATTTCGAGTCTGTAGCAGGTTATGTGTGGAATTTAGTCGCTATTATATGTGCAATTACCATTTCCTCCTTACTCGCAGGTAATTCTACCATGTTACCTAAATAACCAGTCTCACTGGATATAGCTTTGTCCATGTACCTCAATTTTGTGGACACTAAAATGCTTTTACAGAGATCAGAAGGTCGAGAAAATTTGGAGATTACTCCATTTATGGATAAGATGATGCCTCCATACTTGAGAATTGGTAGTTATAGGGTCCCAATCATGAATCATAGATAGACTTACGTACAAGTACGTTGGTTTGTCATGCTCGGTTAATCCATTTCAAATGATTATCTTTTGAGTTCATTACATGGCGGCGTTCACCTTACATAATACGGTTGTGAAGTACTGAACGAGTGAAACGGGGTGATCTGACTAGCCATCACCCATCGCACAAGTGGTGGTTTCTACATATTGAAACACGTGACATCGAAACTTTGGCGAAAGTGGTTTCAGTAACCCACCTTTCGCCCCGATGTATCTCTGGAGGCGCCATGCGTCTATTTTAAAAACCACAATGATTTTCCCAGTCCTCCAAACTATCAAGCTTCTGTGATGATGTAGTTCTTGCTAAATTCTCAAGACTTGGGTCTTATCTAAAAAGATTTTGCAGAGTGTTATAACCCTAATTTGCACCAGACATGCTTACGTGGCATCAGGCCATCTCAGATTCCTTCTTTGCCAAAACACTATTGAACAACTCTTCTTAAAAACCCCTTTTATAAAGGCCCATGTGCCCTACTACATTACTGCACGCGTGTACACGCTAGCTGACCCAAGACAGCACGCGTGTACCTACAAAAGCATGAAAAAAGGAAAGTTGATGACGGAACACACAGCTTTGGGTAAGTTAACTAAACCTTTTGGGCATGCATGGCCGTACATTCAACCAAATACCTAGCTTCTTCTAGCCTATAAAAGAAGGGTTAGGTGTCCCATTTGGAGGAGGAGAATCATAGTAAAGAAACTATACCCGATTGAGCATTCCCTTTGTCCCAACCTTTAGCCATCCTTGTGCCAAGAGAAGTATAGAGCAAAGCAATTGGAAGACAGTGGAAGAAGAGCCCAGGACCAGGATTGAGGAGCAGTAGCCAACTTTATCATTGTAAGGTATCATTGTGAAGTTAATAAAAGAATTGTTTTTCCCATCCCACCATATGAGATTGTCATTATTGGAATATTGATTGTATGATTGATTAAATATCTAACCCATTAGTTCATAGATCAAATGCATGTGGAGTTCTTTGTTTGTCTTTAGTGAATGCAGTTCAGCATTGGGAGGAGAGTTGTAGTCAAAGAACGACCAAGCGCGAAAAGGGATCGACATCAAACACGAAGAATAAGGTATGTCAACTTAATCTTTTTAGCCTTGTATTTACATATGAGTAATGGGGGTCTAGGCATGGGATGATGGTAAAAAGTGAATCTTTAGGTCATTTATGCATGCATGATAAAACCCTTAGTACTAGTCCGTAGGAGGGATTTCCTACCCACAACACAGAGTTAAAAACTTTGAGTTATTAGCAGGTGAGAAGGTTGAAGTTTAGTTTAAAATAAGAAGAGGTACTCAAGGAAAGAGTGCTATGACAAAATATTTCATAAGATGATCAAAAGCCAAGACCACAAAATGTCAAGGTATGAATATGAGTGCAGCCACAAAATCTTGGGAGGCCACTACAGGAAGTCCTTTCATGTTAGTCAAGTATTCAATGGAATCCAGACAGAGGAATAGATCATGTAGTGAATGAATTAGTGAAAGTGCACTCACTCCCAAAGAAACCAATATACAGATTAAGAAATACGTGGGAGTCAAATCTATTATAAAAGGAATTGATTAACTGAATGATAGTAATCAAATAAAGAAAGAGGTTTATTGCATATTGGATAAGGAGTGCATCATATCCATGGATTAGCTATGAAATTAGAGTAATGCTTCCCTTATGGTTCTCAAAGTGCGCAATGGAAGCATGGTATGAAGGGCATTATTTATGGCATGATAGAATTGGATTGTGCAAGGCAGGTTGAAATCAGATTGGCCAAGACAAGGGAAAGTAATAGACAGCAAGCAAATCCAAGTGCTGATATGATCAGTTAAGGAAAGGATAAATCAAGTGCCTCAAGAAGGAAGTTGGTGTTAATTGTCCAAGGTTACTCAGAAAACATGACTAGAAATAGAATTGGGTCATGTATGAGTTGGATCAGAGGGATCCGAAAATAAATAAATGGATGTTGAAGATCCAAAGTCTATAAGACAACAAGATTGGAATCATAATTCATCCAAGTATGAGTTGGGATAGATGGATCCAGGAAATAAATAAAATTTGAAGGTTAACATCATTTTAGTATCTAGATGGAAAAACAAAGGCAACCAAGAGTGTTTTGGCTAGAAAGTGCTCAGATCAGAAATATTCATGCACAGTAATTGCAGTGAAGAGCACTTGAAGGTTCAGGAATCTAGGAGAATGGAATACTTCTAGGATAAAAAAGGAAACATGATACAGGAAGAAATAAGTTGTTGCAATTACTGTAGCAGCAAGTATTTTATGGCTTGTTGGGACAGCCATAGGATGATAATGCTTGCATGTTGCAAGTGTTGTTGATAATGTTGTTGCACATGGATGGAAGCAACATAAGGCTGGAATATTGAATTATAAGGTTGATAAGGAAGCATGATAACTTCTATAGTCATCAGCTAATCATGTAGCATTAAACTCGTTTAATGACAGCCATGCAGGTAAGTATCTCTCTTTTGGAAATTATGTTGTATAATTGCCAAAGGGAAATCCAGGTAAGAATTTCCCCAAATTGAATTTTATACTACATTGTATGGTATTGTTTAAGTGCATTGACAGGATTAAGTTACCACTAAGTGTGATAAAGGCTAGAGGTCTATTATAGTTATCAAAGCTTTTAGCTTTTGAATGCACACACTGACATAGTAGCATGTCATGTTAATTGGGTTATGAGACAGTAACCACAGAAAATAAAAGATAAGAACTAGTTATAGGAATGATGCTAAAAAATATAGTCATGTATGAGACCAGGATAGGGTTGGATATGGCAAGGTATGGTTAAAGAAAGGTTATGTGCCACACAAATACCCAATGAGATTCCTACTTTAAATAAAAATTGGACTGTAACATTTTTTGCTAACACTAATAAACACTACAGAATTGTATTCTTGGTGTAGTGTTCAGGTTGAAAAGGAAGGCATCCAAGTAATTGTGAATACAATGGGAAGTGTGTGGAGATGTGTCAAGACATTGGCCAGATTTCCAATTTATGGATGGTGAGATGCATGACTTAGATAAAGCTCATTCTGAAAATCAATGCAAAGGTGCATTGAATAAATAGGCATTGAGAGTTGCATGCATGCCTAGTAAGTGGCACAGTTGCACTCATACATGGTGGAATTGTATACTTAAATGCATTTTGTTGAATGCATTTTGTGAGTGCATGTATATATGTTTTTACATGGAAATAATTATACCAATGGTTGAAATGATGCTAATTCATGAATTTGAGAACATTTCAGGGACTGATAAACATTGCAATAGGAAAGTTGCAAGTGAGGTGGTCACCGGAATAGTGACTACAGAAAATTTATGTTCAGGAAATTGAAGAAATGAAATTACTATTATTAATTATGAATATGCATATGAATAGAATGATGATTCATTCTATTTTGTTGAATTGTTTGGTAATTGTGATTAAATTGCTAGGTACAGGCAATTCTAAGATCATAGCATAAGGTGTTATACATGTTGAATTATGATGTACAGAAAATACTGACAATTGTTGGTTGTATGCAATATATAATCATTGTAGGAAAAACAGTATTTAGCATGGTGCTTGCTGAAAGCCATAAGGAAAACTACATTCTATTATTCCAATAACGATGAAAAATTATGAAATAGAATTTCATATTTTGGGAAAAGTCGAATTCCTTATGAAATTAATTTGATTTCTGAAATGGAATCTTTATGATGCTCTCTCATGATAACTTCATGTGTATGATGCAGGTGAGATGATAATGATTAAAGTTGGAACTCTTGGATCCACAGTGCTCTGAGACATCCTATCCGGCCTGTGCTGGAGCCCTGGAAGGGAGGTTGAGCAGTCGATGAACTGTTGGACAGTGAAGGTGCATACTACCTTGGGTTGTACATGCATGTGGGGAAGAGAGACCGTTTGTTGGAGTGTTGTTGAGGTTTGATACCTTGGCCTAGACTATGTTGATATTGATTGTGGTCCGTGGTTATCTTGGGAAGCCATTGTCCTGGTGGAGTCATATCCCATTCTTGGGGATGATATGTTGCTAAGAGTTTATCAGTAGTGAGATATAAGGCTGGGTGGAATGTCATGGATCTACAACCAATTGTTGCTTCAATGAAGTTTAATTGAAACATGTAATAAGGAACAATGAGCTAAATTATTTCCTGAATTAGCTCTATGGAATAGAGCAATTGACTTCAAGTTGCAGTATAAGTACCAGAATTGGTGGCGGAAAGTAGAGCACCAGATGAGTAACAAGCTTTCAATAGCTAAAGCTTGGATATTTTAAAGAATTTGAATGGTACATGGTATATAATGCAATGAGGATTTTTGAAAATTTTGTTTTATAAGTATACATGATGCACTGAGGACAATGCATAAATAAGGGGAGGGGATTATAATATCCCCAGGTAGAAACCCAACTATAAATGTAATAATGTACTTAAGCTGGTGAGTTGTTTGATATCTTTTTGGCTTGCATTTTCCATGGTGTAGTGCGCGCATGTACTGCACAGTAAAATGATGCACATCCCAGGATACCGCGCGCAACATCTTAAGTGTGCGCGATATTGAGGCCACTGAACCTTTATGTATATGTTGTGTTTTATAGGCTGGTGAGCCAATTATTATAAGCTAAGATGCTTATGTTTTGAATTAGGCCAGAGAGCCTACATGTTAAAGGCTAGTTCACATGTTTTTGTACATGTCTCATATTTAATATAAAATACATCGTTGCGCGCAGACCGACCACGATAAAAGAGATGGGGGACTAAACTCCACTAGTTAGGGAAAGGGAGGGGATAAGTCAAGGAAAGGGGATAATCTAGGAATCTTGAGACAAAAAGGAATATTATATTAATATTTCTTAAATCATAAAGTAAGGATAATTATTTTATCCTAAGTTCTAAAGTTGGGGAAAAGTGGACCAAAGTAGCTCCCAACGTGACAAGTGTCAAGTTGGGGACATGCATACATATTGTTGAGACTTAGTTCATTTTCACACCCCCCATCATTCTTACCATCATCTTTCCCATCATTCCTTCCATCATTCAGCCATGATTCCATGACAATTTTCACTCACGTAGTCAGTTATCCTCAGAAATTCATTTCATTATATCTGAACTTGTATCCATGGCCACAGAGGTTAGTGTAGTTGATTAGCTGGGAAGCTGGAATGAAGAAGCGGGTTGTCAGGCCCGTGGGATATTGAAGAGGCAGGTTGTCAGGCCCGTGAGAAATTTCTCTCTAGGTGAGAGAATTGTTGGGAATTGATTTCCTGAAGGTGCTAAACTACAGCTACAGGGCTCTGAGACTTCCTGTCTGACCTGTTGTTGAAGCCCTGAAAGGTAAGTGGGGAAGCCAAAGGAATGTTGAGCAGAGAAGGGGCACACTTCCTGGGGTGGGACAGGCATGTGGGGAATGAGAGGTTGTAGGTTGTTAGTTTGAGTAGGCACCTATGATGGAGTCTTTCCTGTTTTCCATGAGCCTATAGCCTAGTTAGGAATCCCTTTACCCAAGTGGAGTTTAGTGCCAACTCGAGGGTGAATCATTGTTGAGAGTGATGAACAGTGTGGTCTAAGGCTGGGAGGTTCATGGAAGGTTTGCACGAAGTTGGTGACATTCTTACCAAGATAAGTGCCAATTGCGTGATAAATTTACATGTTGCATTGTTATTTACGTGTTTATTTTTATGGGTATTTACTGTATATGCTACATGTATACATTTACTGTTATTTCAGTATGGATTCATTCATTTACAGATGTATTTGTATGTTTACATTTTATATATAAGACTTCCGCAAGAGTTCTGCCTGTATTTATATTTTGAATTACATGCAGTTAGAAAATTTTATGTGGCATAGCTCTGAATTGAAGCTGGGTATGTTACAGTATGTTCCATAGAGAAAACATAAGTGTTCTTTGGCGTAGCATGGCCCGACCATGGGTGGTCGAGGACATTACACGAAGTGAGCAGAAGAGCAGAAAAGATGGTGTGAAGTAAGAGAAAGTAGGTTTTTGGACGAGGATATCGAGGTTGACAGATCAGAAAGGAAGAGGGATCATGGACAACTCAGCAAGAGGAAAAATCCATCGTTGGATGCTTTGGAGCACTACACAAGAAGGAAGGAAAGACAGGTTGGTGAAGCCCTAAAAACGCGGGTCAAGTTGACCTAGGATTTTGGTATCTAAGGTTTTTACACTTAGGTTTTAACCTAAGGGTGTCCAAGAGCTATTGTAATGTATAAATAAAGTTCTAAAGGACCTGGGATGGGTTGGTGCTAGGTTGGTTGAGAGTTCATTGTTGTTGTGTGATCGAGTGAGTACTATTGTGTGAGAAAGAAGTGTTGAGTGTGAGAGCCTTCTAGTATTGTAAGATCTTCAGTTGGGTGCGAAGATCAACCCTGCAACTGGGTGTGCAGGGAGAGGAGAGACAGAGAGGAGAAGAAAGAAGATATGCTAGCTAAGAGCGCAAACAAGAACTATATGCTTCATCTTAATATATTATAAAGCACAGTTCTCTGAACGTATCCCTAGAGAGAGGGTGAACCATGTATGTCTTGTGTTGTGTGTGATTGATGCTGTGTTCTCTGTCATTTGATATGCTACTATTATGATATTGTGTTAAATATGAAATATAACTTGCATAGTAGGTTTAAGGAAGATAAATAATAACTAGGTGAATATGTATTATTGTTGTGAATCCACTCTGCATTTCCTCTAGTTGTAGACACCTGTGTCTTACAACCCCCCATAACTACTTCGGGTGAGAGGGCATCTGCCTCACAGGTGTTGCCAAAAGGGGCAGTAGTTAGAGATTGTTGGTGCACTCTTGGAGCCTGAACCCTGGGTCTGCCCCTGTGCCAACAAATGGTTCTGTTACCAGGACATGAATATTCTTGAGGTTATTTCAAGGTGGTTTCCATTGAAGACAGATATTCAGAAGTGGATAGAAGATCAAGAAAAGGACTTCGCTGAATCCCAGAACAAGAAACCTAATCTTAGTACAGAGGATTGGTTGGAAAGATATATCTTTACTGATATACACGAGATTTTCTTTGGAGGAATCCATCAGAAGTTATACGAGTGGTCGGCTAGGTTAGCAGATACCCAATTTGAGATCAAATCTAGGCCATCTGTGGTTTGGACGTCGGCGTTGATCAAGAAGGTCAAGAGAGTTGATAACATCATGTCAAGAGAAATAGATCGATCGTTTGATAGTACTATTGGAGGGTATATCACTGAGTTTGATGTTGACAGAGTGGAATCATATAGCCATGCAGAGAGATATTTCTTTAAGGGACCTAGAGGAAATTTTTTACATTTTCAGAAGATGAAGATCAAGATGCTATTGCATGAGAAGAACATCTTGAAGATACATTATTCGACTGGATTGAAGAGCTAATGTTCAAGAACTCAGACATCAATAGCGACATAGAGGCTGACATACGTGCAGTGGGAGAGTGTTCAGAGAAGTTCCTCTCGCCAACCTGTTTAAGAAGAACTACAGGGACGAGGGTTTCTACAGTGGAGAAGAAGCAGATCTAACAGATGAAGGGAATTCGAAATCCGCTAGGACAGAGGAACATCACCAAGAAAAACCAGAAACTTCAGGAACTGTGCTGATTGTCAAAGTAAGTACTATTAATCCTATTGTTGTTTTAGCAACATTAAGCAATCAGAGTAATCAGAGTCACCAAATCATTGTTACTAGTAGTCCACCACATACTCAGTCAGGAAACCTAGGAATATTTATGGCAGATGAGATGAGGTTACCCACCTTCAGAGGAGATGGATCTGAATATCCTGATCAACACTGGTTTCTATGCGAAGCCATATGGAGTATTAATAATATCACCAATGAAGCTGTCAAACGAGCTCATTTTAGTACTTACCTAAGAGACCACGCATTGAGATGGTACATGAAGTTTGTTAAGGGAATTGCCCAGCCTAAATCGTTGAATGAGATCAAGAACACGATGATTGTCGAATTCAAGAAACCCAATTCAGAGTCACAGTGCATTATAGAACTGAAAGAAATCAAGCAGAGAATAGTTGAACCCATATGGGAGTTTGATCAGAGGTTTAAGACCTTGACAGGCCACTTGAGTTTCCAGATCCCAGATGAGCAGAACAAGGAATGGTTCATTAATGCCCTCTTGCCACACATCAGAGTTCCTCTGATGCAACAAAAGATTACTTCGCAGGCTGAGGCACTGGATATCGCCATGAAATTAGAATCAACCCCGATGGGAGAATCCAGCTCAAGTATGAGTCAAATATTGAGTCAGCTAACTATTCTATCACTGCAGGTCGAAGATATGAATAAAGACAAGGGAAAAGATAAAAGAGAAGACATCTGGTGTATCAGATGAAAATTAGAAGGCCATGAAAAGGAGCATTGTCCCCTATTCCATGAATACTTGGCCTTTGGAGCCACGGGCCCCTTGAAGAAAGTTACCCTACCCTGGTGTGAGGTATGTAGAAATCGACATCACCCTGGTGAATGTTACTATCTGGAAAAAAAATTCCAGACACCCACAAATATGTATTGCACGTTCTGTAAGTCGATAGGACATGATGACAAGGATTGTAGGGCTTACGATCTCATGCATGAAAGGTCGAGGGATATATACAAAATTCAAGGCGAAGTATAGCAAGAAGGAAGCATTGTGTTGTATAAATCCCCTAGGAGAGGAAATTTCAACCCTCATGGTGGATTCTAAGGAAGAGGAAGAGGAGGTATGGGTCGAGGTCAAGGTCAGATAATCTATTATAATTGTGCATAGCCAGGACACTTAGCAAGGGACTGTCAAAACCCTTGTACCACTTGCAGCTACTGCAACTCATTTGAGCATGTTATTGAGGAATGTCCATCATTGTTGATTAATCTTTATGAGAGACGAGGACCTCAGCAGAACCCGAAAATACAATTAATCAAAGAAGAACCTCACGGAGCAGATCCCAGAGTAGTTGTTATCACTAGAGGAGGTTCTCTTACAGGAGAGGATAGAGTGATCCAAGGAAATACTATAGAAGAATCAGGAGTCAGGAAAGCTATAGAGAACACAAAAGTGTTTGATGCGAAGAAAGAAAAACAAATATTTGAGAAAGTGAGAAAATAATTTCGGAGAGACCAAGGCTCTTCATCAAAGGTTCGACCAGAATTAAGAGAATTTGGAATACCTCTGGAATTTGATCAGTTTGCTTCGCACGAAGATGGAAAAGAGGTGAGTAAACTTGTCAGTTTCTTGTATACCCTTATAGAGCTAATTAAATATGAGAAATCCATACAAGAAATGCAAAGTTTGGTCAGACAGTATGAGATAGGAAGGGTAGACCCTTTACTGAATAAAGTAGTACATCAACTATCCAAAAAGAGAAGGACAAATAAAGAACTACGCCTTAATGCTCATATTGGAGAGTATGATATAGACTATGTGGTCCTCGACTTAGGGTCAGAGGTCAATGTCATGACAAAGCAGACCTGTGCACTGATGGGAAAACCTAAGTTCATCTACTCCCCTATCAGGCTTAGGATGGCTAACTAGTAGGAAATAAGCCCTTTTGGCAGATTGGAACATGTCCCTGTGGACATCGAAGGAGTAAGGACATTTGTATACTTCGAGGTGATTGAGATAGTTGATGATAGTTGTCCTTACCCTGCGTTGTTAGGAATTGATTGGGCTTTCAATAATTCCACTATGGTCTATTTAAAGAAAAGAAGAATGACATTTGAAGGAGATGGCGTTAGGGTCATTGCACCTTTGGATCCTGATGAAGGTCAGAGGTACACAGAACCCATCAGAGAATAAGACCACGCCTATGAACTAGAAAACATATACAAATTAACAGCCAGACAAGAGGACTACATTAATCCTACGGTGGATGGGAATTTGAGCTAGCGAAGTGACAATGCATGTTCATCAGATTTAGAAGAAGCACTGGACAACTGGGAGAACAAAATGTATGAAGTATCTACAAGGATATGTGCTAGATTAACCCGAGAAGTTCGTTGGATCGGCACAACAATAAGTAACTTGACCACCTTTGATGGTCTGAATCATTTAGAAGCATTCTTAGTGAACTTTGAAGAAATTGTGCCAACACAACAAAGATTGTTGGCAATGGATGAGGCCCTAAAATCAACTCTAGCAAGATGGTGGGGGAAACACAAAAAAAATATTACAGACTGGGTACAATGTTACACTTTGATGACAGCGTGATTTTCAGAGCAAGTAGAAAGTTGGGAAGTTAGGTACACAGGTCAAAGTTGTCTGAAGGACCATGTGTGAAGTTGTGAGGAAGCCTGGAGCATCATTCCTCAAGAACAGTGGGTCCACAAATTCATTAACACACTGGACAAAACTCCCATCAACTGGTATCTTCAAGCAGAACTGGGCCTCATCATCGCAGATTTGGAAGGTATGACCCATAACTTTGTAACTACCTTTTTGTTTGAAAGCTAATATCCTATAGTAGATCAATCATTACAGGTTGTAAGACAGAAAGTGTTCAAGGCACCTAGCCTCCCTTTGGAGCAAGAAGAGGATGAATGGACTACGCCTCTTTAAAAGTTGCAAGGATGTTACAATATCAATGTAGCCCAAGACGATGATCCAAGGAATGTGAACATCGCCAAAACAGAAGGACAAAGAGACATAGAAGGATCAGGAGTTGAACCACCTTTCATTGGATGGCTGATCAAGATCAAGAAAGTCAATATTGGAACAGAGCAAACACCGAAGCTTGCAAATGTTGGAGACTATTGGGATGTTTCCACTATTGAAAATATCACAGAGTTACTACATGAGTATCGGGACTTGTTTCCAACCAAGATCATTGATATGAAGGGAATTAAAGGGCCTATGGGAGAGATGAGGATCCCTTTGAAACTAGATGCCATGCCAGTCAAATAGAGACCTTATAGATTGAACCCTAAATATAAGGAGATATTGAAAATTGAGCTCAGCAAAATGATGGAAGCAGGAATCATAGAACCTGTCGAAGAGTCAGAATGGATTATCCCTATGGTGGTACAAGACAAAAAGACAGGAGAGATCAGGATCTTTGTAGATCTCAGGAAGTTGAATGATGCTTTTTTGCATGACCCATTCCCTACACCATTTACTAATGAAGTGTTAGACAAAGTAGGAGGATAGGAGGTATATTCTTTTACAGATGGATTTTCAGGATACCATCAGATTCAGATTGCCAAGGAAGATCTCCATAATACCACATTTGCAACAGAATGGGGATCCTACCAGTATACAGTGATTCCATTTGGATTGAACAATGCACCAGCTATCTTTTCCAGGGTGGTGGTCAAAGCATTTAAGGAGTTTTAACATAAATTCCTGGAAGCATATTTTGATGAATGGACTATTTTCAGCATTTTGCAAAATCACATTGAATGTTTAAGACAAATGTTGGATAAGTGCAGGCAGAGTCAAATTTCCTTAAACCTGAATAAGTGCATCTTCTTTTCACCCTTCGGAGTGTTGTTGGGCCATATTGTGTGTAAGCATGGATTACTGGTAGATCCATCCAAGATTGCCATTATAGTCGATCTACCCCATTCTACTTTAGTCAAACAGTTGTGCACTATGCTCGGACACATTGGATACTACAGGAAGTTCATTAAGGGATATGCACAGATTATAGCACCCATGGAGAAGCTTTTGAACAAAGTCTATCAGTTTCATTGGATAGAAGAATGCCAACATAGTTTCAACACACTGAAATAGAAAATGGTTACTGCGCCTATTCTGGTTTTCCTAGATTGGATTAAGGAGTTTCATGTGCATGTTGATGCATCTTCTATTGCATTAGGAGTTTTGTTAGCACAACCGAGAGCTAGAGACATCGACCACCCATTAGTCTTTGCTAGTAGGAAGCTATCAACAGCTGAGATTAATTACACCACCACTGAGAGAGAAGGGTTAGCCATGGTGTATGCGCTACAGAAGTTCTGCCACTACTTGTTGGGAGGACACTTTAAAATGTTTACTGATCACTCTGTGTTGAAATACTTAGTCAACAAGCTAGTGTTGGGGGGAACAATATGCATATGGCTTATACTATTTCAGGAATATGATTTTGAGATCGTGGTTAAGCCAGGACGAATGAAAAAAGGTCCTGACCACTTGTCAAGGTTGGAACATGGAGAAGAGCCTACTAGTTTGGAGGATAAAGTGACAAATGCACAGTTGTTGTCCATCAGGAAGGTCGATGATCACTTCACAGAGATAGTGTAGCTCATATCAATAGGACTAACACCTAGTGACTATACAATTATTTAGAAGAAACAGTTGGTAGTGCGTGATGTAGATTTTTCACTTATAGTCGGACAACTATACAAGATGGAACCTGATGAGATATTGAGGTGTGTAATGGAAGCAGAGAGACCATTGATCCTCACAAAAGCAAATGAATACATCGCAGGAGGACACTACGTAGGGAAAGCAACATCGCAGAAGATTCTTAGGGTTGGCCTTTGGTGGCCTACTCTACACAAAGATGTTAAGGACTATTACAGAGCCTGTGATGTATGCCAAAGAGTTGGTAAACTATCCAGAAGAGAGGTGATACCTTTAGCACCACATCTGACCTTACAGGCATTTGAGAAATGGGCCATTGACTTTGTGGGACCTATCAACCCACCAAGAAAGAGCCCAAAAGCTAGATACATAATCACTATGACAGAGTATTTGACTAGATGGGCAGAAGAAAGAGCAGTTAAGGATTGTAGTGAAACTACAACTGCGCGCTTCATTTTTAATGATATCATAACCAGGTTTGGATGCCCAAAAATCCTTATGAGCGATCAAGGCACACATTTTATTAAAAAGATTATCGAAGCAGTTGTACCCATGGAATATTTGGTTCCTAGTCTGAGAATTGCAGCCTTTACAGATATGGATGACACTAGCACTGTGCAAGAGAGGCTTGCGTAGTTGGTCGAACTGGAAGAAGACAGATTTATTGCAGAATTTCACCAGCAGGTTCAGAAAGAAAGAGAGAAGGCCTACCATGACAGACACATAAAAAAGAAGGAATTTAAGCAAGGTGATTTGGTATCGGTATATGACAGTAAGTTCATGAAGCATCCAGGAAAGTTCAGAACACATTTTCTTGGGTCATATGAGGTTGCCTATGTTATGGAAGGAGGAGTTGCACAATTGAAGACTTTGAATGGAGAATGGAAGGAAGGATTAGTGAATGGGAGCCGGTTGAAATTTTATTATGACAACAAGCTGCCTTGCAGCTCTTAGTAAAAGCAAACGGAAAAGGGTTTGGGTACCAGGTGCAGTTGAAACTGGGTACCAAACACATAAAATACAGTCTACACAAGGAAGGAAGTGAGGACTAGAGATGAAAGCACGGGTTTCCCTGCGCAGTCTAAAATCAAAGTAAAACAGAAGGATCATATCTGAAGTGCCTCAGGATGAGTCATAGGTGAGTGTTGGGGGCCTTTTGGCCCTTAGTTATGGAAGTAGGAAAAGATTAAGGCAAAAAAGAAAGAATGTGAACTAAATGGAAGACACAGTGACTGATACTGGATCGAAGTGAGAAGAAGAGCAGAAAATACGGTGTGAAGTAAGAGAAAGAAGGTTGTTGGATGAAGATATCGAGGATGACAGATCAGAAAGGAAGAGGGATCATGGACAACTCGACAAGAGGAAAAATCCATCGTTGGATGCTTTGTAGCACTGCATGAGAAGGAAGGAAAGGCAGGTTGGCGAAGCCCTGAAAACGTGGGTCAAGTTAACCTAGGGTTTTAGACACCTAGGGTTTTGGTATCTAGGGTTTTGGTATCCATGGTTTTGACACTTAGGTTTTAACCTAAGGGTGTCTGAGAGCTATTGTAATGTATAAATAAAGGTCTAAAGGACCTGGGATGGGTTGGTGCTAGGTTGGTTGAGAGTTCATTGTTGTTGTGTGATCAAGTGAGTATTATTGTGTGAGAAAGAAGTGTTGAGTGTGAGAGCCTTCTGGTATTGTAAGATCTTCAGCTGGGTGCGAAGCTCAGCCTTGCAACTGGGTGCACAAGGAGGGGAGAGACAAAGAGGAGAAGAAAGAAGATCTGCTAGCTAAGAGTGCAGACAAGAACTATATGCTTCATCTTAATATATTATAAAGCACAGTTCTGTGGATGTATCCCTGGAGAGAGGGTGAACCACGTATGTCTTGTGTTGTGTGTGATTTATGTTGTGTTCTCTGTCATTTGATATCTTTCTATTGTGATATTGTGTTAAATCTGAAATATAACTTGCACAGTAGGTTTAAGGAACATAAAGAATAACTAGGTGACTGTGTATTCTTGTTGTGAATCCACTCTGCATTTCCTCTGGTTGTAGACACCTGTTTCCTACAAACCCCCATAGCTACTTCAGGTGAGACTGCATCTACCTCACAGGTGTTTTCGAAAGGGCCAGTAGTTAGGGCTTGTTGGTGTGCACTTGGAGCTTGAACCCTGGGTCTTCCCCTGTGCCAACAAGCTCATTGCATTTATCATACAACTGTCATCATATGGTGAGATGTACACATAGTACATGGATGATAAAACAAAGGAGAAGGCACTCGCAGAGGAAATGAAAAAGACCCACAGGACAGAAAGAGGGTCACGGGGAATAATCATTAAGAGGATCAATGACCCAGCCACCAGGATGGAAACCAAATTAATGGCATGTAAACTCCTTCAAAAATTTCGTAATGAGGAGGTCCACACAGGAGTCGTAGCAGCAACAACTTAGTGTGAAAAAGGCACCATGTTAAGTTGGGCTCCTTACTTGTTGAATCTCTTCCTGGATGACTGCAAAGACAGGAATGACTTGGGGACCGAATTCCACTACTCATGGTTGATAGTTTTGATAGCACTGATAGGATGGGGAGAACCTACCTATTCTCACTTTTGTGACAAAGTGGAAAAATTCCATGCAGCGCAGTATACATCCTTAGGGAGCACTTCAAACCCTAAATGGAGAAGTGGGAATGCTCGCACCTTCACAATGTACCTGAGTGAAATGAAGGAGAAGACAACTAGTAGCTGGAGGATAACTCCGGAGGTGGTCATGCAGTATCATGGGATAGCCAAGTTCAAGGCCACGAGACACAATATGTGGATCCAGGCACGCAGGGATCCAAATAAAGAGTGGTTTCAACTTCAATATTGCGTCAACGCAGGAGAAGTAGATTGGGCGATCAAGGACTGGGAGGATGACTGGAAAATCCCAGTTATAACCAAAGAGATACCTAAGGACAAGAAAACCAAAGTAGGCTCATCACAGACATCTACAGGAGACATAAGAATGGAAACGCAAGGCAATAAATCAATAGGAGGAAGTGCAACAACAAAGAAACTACCTCCGAAGAAGAAGTCGGATCCTAAGCCAGTGACATAGAAAAAGGAAAACACCCTAAATATGAATGGGCATATAGGGAAGAAGGACAATTTCCCCATCTAGGAAGAACAAGAAGGGGGGGACACAATAGAACAAGAAACTCCAATGACGATAGTCCCAACATATGTAGGGCCACCCAAAAGGTCGATCATACAAATAGGGAGGCTGCACAAGAAAGCCAAGGCACATAAGGACATCCTGAAATACACAATTACCGAGCATGACACAGAGTTGGTAGCAGAGAGAGTTTAGGACCACACAGATGAAGAATATGAGGAGGCTGAGAACAAAAGAGAAAGAATCATGAAGGAATTTATGGAGGTTAAACAGGTCCTGGAACGACTACAAGCAACACAAACACGGGATAAAGGAAAGGGACCAATGAAGCGATCGACAGAGGAAGAGGACAAAGCCACACATGATGATGAAGAAATAATACAAATCATAATGCAAGAAAGTCCAAATTTCAACATTACACGAGACATGTTACAAATAGAGGAGGAAATAGCACAGAAGTCGCTGAAAGACTTGGAATAAATGGATTTGTTTTTATAAAAAAATACCGAAGAAAGAACTGTACATATTGAAATTCAGTGTCATAGAGGAGGTATAGTCATAGGCCAGCGCTGATGCGACAGAATTGGAATTCACAAGTATTTTAAGTAAATACTACAGTTGACAATAGAGCAAGTCAATATGGAGAAGCGGGAAGAGAAACAAAATGTGGATAACTTAGAAAAGAAACTATAGAAAGTCTTCAAAAGAGAAATGCAGAAGAATAGATACAGTTCATCGCGCAGACAATCAAGGGGCACAGACAGGAGCTAGAGGAACTAAAAGAAAAAATTACACCTACAACCCTCCCTGAATTCACAGCCGAGAGAGAACAACATGAAACTACATAAAAGTGTGATTGCAAGGGAAGCCAAGGAAGTCACGGAACTCTTTGACAGGACTTCGAAAATATGGACTAGTACTCTTGAGGAAGAGGAGAAGGTCCAACAATTGGATCAACAAGAAGAATAAGTCAATGTTTCAATGAAAGATTTGAAGCAACAATAGAATTCCATGAGCATCACCAAAAGGTTGAAAGGAACGCGGGAGATGAAGAACATGCAGATGGAACTAAAGACTACGCATTCAAATAAATAAGAAAGACAGGCTCAATTGGAGCCACTCCAGGTGCAAGCAACGCAAATAATTACAAAACTGGAGGTAGAAAAGACAAGGATGGAATAGTCTCATACAAATATTGCAAAGTTATTGAATGAACATATTACAATGTGGATGGTAGAGGCACTAACAGATAAAGTTGCACAAGCGAAAGCAAAAGGGAAGGAACTAGCAGGAAAGTTCCATAATTTGGAGAAGGTTGTGCAGGGAGTGCACACTGCCTGAGTGGCTCAGGACGAGCAACATGTCAGTGTTGGGTTCCTATTGGTGCAATACTATTTTGGGGAGAAAATCAAATTTTGGAGTGTGCGCCATATATGGAGGAAACACAACATGCCAAAGACCGAGGAAAAGCAGTGCAACGCACATGCAAAAAAACCTAGCCATGTTAGGGTTAGAGTTTTGATATGAATGTATTGGATATGAGCCAATAGAGTAGTATAAATAAATGCCTAGCAGGTCTACTAGAGATTTGGTCAATGAGCTAGCCAGTGGAAAAAGAGGGTTAGATTGCAGGATGTGGATCATGGTGTGGTCTAGTCTGCCTCACAGATTGAACTTGTCATAGTTTTGGTTGTAATCATGAAGAATGTAATGCATGCAACACTTTCTTTAAATAATGATGAATAAAAGAGAATAAGAGCCAAATATTTGTGGGCATATCCCCAGGGGGGGTAAACCACGGTAACCCTGTTGTGTTAATGTGTGTGAATGGTTATTTTACTGTTTATTCTATTTATTAGTTAAAGAATGGATGTTTAGCTTAGATTATTACATCATGCATGCATGGTTTCCTTGATGAATGAATAACAAATATAGATGGATGAATCATAAATATGATGCAAAAGAAGAAGACACACTTCACATTCCCAATCCTTTCCCTTTCTACAAACATCTGAATCTTGCATTCCCCCATAAGCTATCTTGGGTCCGACTACGATGTGCACTCTTTGTGTAGTATTTCCTTCTGGTTTATGAGGAGGGTCGATAGTTTGAGGGTTTTGTCGAAACCTTTGAGATTAGAACCTGGGTCAACCCTAACATCCAACAGTTTCTGTGGCACAACACAATCTTCTACACGAGGCACAACTGATGTTGATGCTCCCCAATTCACTATGAGTACTTCTTTTCTTTCTCTCTGATATGATTCCTTTTCTTGTTGAGGATCAAAGAATGGCATTGGCCCTGTTGACTTCCTTACCCATTGTTTAGTCTGATTTCCTTCATTTGTCATATAATCCCATGTTCTAGCTCCTCCACGCATAACAACTACTACTCTTGGTCCTTCATTGCATCTTTTGGCTGATATCTTCTGCACATTATGATTCAAATTTTGGTTTTGGTTTCCTCTGGCCTACCACTTCACAACTATTTGGGGACAATCTTCGGTCGAGTGATCCATTTCTCTACAGTATGTGCATGTCATACATAGATTCTGGTAGTCGTGAGCCAAGTGTCTAGGTTGATTATAGTTATAACATATAATCGATCCTCTTCTCCCTCTACCAAAATTCCCTCTACCTCGGCCTCTGCCAAAGTTTCCTCTATTCCATTGATTGAAACCTCTTTGATTGTTGTATTTTGGACCCCTCACTTTTGATGCAACATTATCTTCCTACATCCTGTGCATATTTGATGTGTTCTCCCTCATTAAGTTGAACACTTGACAATCCTTGTCCTCATGTCCCACTGATTTGCAAAAGTTGCAGAACAAGTTCCTTGGGGTACTTTGATACTTTTGTAGCAATGGAAACTATGTTGGTTGATGGCCCCATTTCTTACATATCTCTCAATATCCTCCTCCCGGTAGTGGGTTCGGTGCTCCTATCACCAAATACTGTGCGAATGATGGGCATTCGTCCTTGTGATGGCCTTCAATCCTACATTTTGTACACCAGAATTGTTCACATTTATCCTTACCCTTTGTCATCTCTCCAATTGAATTTTCAATGCAACCAACTACGTGTGAACTTGCGCCATTCCTCCATTGTCTCCTATAGGAGATGATTCCAATTTAATTGCAATTTCTAGTGCCTCGGGCTACAACGCAACCTTATGATGGATCAATGGTCTGCGAATGTGTGGTAGAATCCCTAAAATAAACCATTCCTGATGTTGTTGATATGGGATATGGAAAGTCAGTCTACCCATCACATCCTTAAATATTTGGTCGAAATCCCATATCGACTATGTTTGTACTTGTTTAATCTCCTTCAGTTATGTTATGTACTGCGACTCCGACTTTGGCTTCTTGAACTCCTTCAGTAGTGCTTGCTTAATCTCTTTCCAACGTCCTGGCATATCATGTAGGAATAATGCTATGCAAATTCATATACCATACTAGCGCACAACCTCTAAATGTTGTTTCTAACTACGCAATATTCACAACCTCGTCTTGTACATTCTTTTTTGCCAAAATTGTCTCACAGATAAACAAGTGTTGTTATGGGTCCTCTAACCCAATTCCATTGAATTCATGCCGTCTAAGGGTACTTTCTACCCACTCCATGTTTCTTTGTGTGTTCCCTCCACTTGGTGATGTTGGTTGACTCTAATTTTGACTATGTGCACTACTTCCACTGCTTTTGACTGCTACTACTCGGTCCTCCTTGGCTAACTACAATTTCTTTTGAAAAATATTCAACCGTTATTTTTTATTGTGGTGAAGCACATGGGACCGTGGATTTGACATAGGATATTGTCTGAGTATGACTTATTGGTTCTTCTATTATTGGAATGGACTAAAAATCCTCTTCTCCTCCTCCTATGTATGATACCTCCATGATTTAGATTAATGTGCAATGTTCTCTCCCTTATGGATCACTACGCGACTCTCCTTTCTCGACCCCAATACTTTTCCTCTGCGCAACTCTCCAAACTCATATTCTTCTTCTGATATACTCTCTTCTTGCATCCATAGTCCCTCCCTGTCCCTTTCATCACTTCCTTCATTCTCTCAGATGATCCTCCTGGCATCTCTTGGTTCCCCTATGTGCGCGAACCCCTTAGTAGTTAGATTTCATTATCATCACATGATTTTCACACAATAACATCTTTATCCACATACCTAATGATTTCAATAACCTCTCGCGCAGACCTTTGAAAAATTCCCTTTCTACGACATTGTATGATTGCATACAATCTACTATAAATTATGTAACATAACCTCCTAGTATGCTATCCAACCAAAAATCAATTGCTCAAGTAGTTGGGTTACTTAAAGAATTCAACTGTCTTACCAATTCAAGAATCCAATTCCTTGGTGTTGTAGCGCTATACCTTCCAGTTTTCTCCACTAATATTTCTAGCCACTTAATCAGAATAATTGGAAATTCGCCAAAGAAAATTTCATGCAGATATGTGAACAAATACCTTTGCACCCATTGCTTGTCACTCATCCGAGGGTTTCTATTCTCCTGTCGAGAAAACTCTCATTCCTTCCTTTCCAACAATTCTGATATCTCCTTCTTAGTCGACCTCCAAAACATCCCCTTCATCACAACTTCATGGTCCCTATAACATAACCATTTGTTAGCGCTTTGTGCAGGTTGTAAGACCCTAGGTTTGGTTCATCTATAACCAACAAAACCCACTAGACACCAACCCTTTCGGCATCACCTACTTGTGCAGATGAAGTCTCACCCGAGGTATCTATTGGGACTACAAGAACTAGGCTTATGAAGTAGTAAGGGAATGGATGGTAAACATTTGGTTCATTATTTATTATTGCATCTATGTGTGTGACTCTATTCTATTCAGTATTAACTTACTTATGATTCAGATTCCTATAATCAACATATTCCAGATTACTGTATAGATTTTTTACTATCACATTCATGAACATTGTACCATAATTACCCAGAAGACAGATCTACTCTACGATGCATACAAATAGAATTCATAAGCAAACATAGAAAGATAGACAACACAAGATTTGGTATCATCTCTTTATCATTCCTTTATTCATTCTTCTCATCCACCAACTGCTACATTCAAGAACTTTCGAAATCGATCACATGGAGCCCCTAACAACATCTAACAAAACCTAACATGACATAACCCCTAATCTCCCAACCCGTTACATATTTATACATAAATCTAGGGAAAAAAACTCTAATCTATTCATCCCAAAAATACCCCATTACAATGCATGGCCAACTCAGTTAACTGGTTATTTGGTTGCTTTCTTCTGCTTTTCAATCTGCATGCTACTTTTTTGTTGTTCTTCTATTTCCATAATGTCAGGATGTCATCCTTTTGTCATGATTTATTCTTCTATCTATGCAGTGTCTTCCTTCTGTGCATTGTTCCCCTAGATGCACCTTAGTTGCGTGCTCTCTAGCTTTCCTTCTTCTTTTATCCACTTTTGCTTTAGGATTTTTCCCAAAAACTGTATCAAAACTGCAAAATTGTTTCCAAAATCGCATGTCCAACAATATGCCTTTCAAAAGTACATTTCAAACTACTTCCATGTTAGTTTTCTTTCCTTCAATCATTTGATTTCCTTAAAGTCATCCCACCAAATGGAGTCTCCTCCATTCAGATTGAAAATGCCAATTCTTGCACTTGTATTTTCAGAATAATTGTGTACTCGAAAGTACTTCTTCAGACCAAAAAATCATGCCTCGACTTCTTCTCCTTTCTTAATTTATCCATCAAAAGTAGGAGGTTTAACCTTCTTGAATTCTTNGAAAATGCCAATTCTTGCACTTGTATTTTCAGAATAATTGTGTACTCGAAAGTACTTCTTCAGACCAAAAAATCATGCCTCGACTTCTTCTCCTTTCTTAATTTATCCATCAAAAGTAGGAGGTTTAACCTTCTTGAATTCTTCAGTTAGAGAGTTCTTTTAGTGTCTCTTCCTTTTCTTAGAAACAATCGATCCATTGTCACTGCTGGACAATCCTTTAGAATAAATCTTCTTGCAGGATGACCCTATGGAAAGACTTCCAATATCCTTACTCTTCTTAACATTCAGGTGTCTTTTCTTGGAACAACTCTTTCCCACATCGTTGTGAGCCAATTCGTGCTTTTGGGTATCTAAAGGGGTATTCATCTTTTCCAACTACTGCAACTCTGCATTACTAGGGCCTTGATAAAGATGTTTCTATATTTCAGAAAATATCTGCACTAGCACTACATTCATCTTTTTATGTTCAACCTAAGCTTTCATAAGCCTCTCATTATATGGCTTTAGGCTTCTAATAATGGTTATTAAATCTGGAGGCATCTCTCTATCCCTCTAGCCATATAATTCCTCATCTTTAAAATGTGATGTGTCATCCATGTTGTGATGCACCATTCACTTCCACTGGCCTTCATGTTCAGTGATTTCCACGTACTGAAACAATGAAACATTGTTAGCCATTACATAACCAACATCGTATCATGCATTCTTGGAAAAGTAAAAATCTTTCCTAGACAATTTCAAACATCCTCGGCAACCCATTTAAGCCTATAGTTTGAACTCCACTCTGATACCACTCTATGACACATCCAACCCCCTAAATGTTCCTTAGGATGGTGGGATGTTGACTTTCTCTTTTATTTTCTCATGACACACCATTGGTTTCACCAGTCATTTAAGTGAGGACTTCTCTTATCACAATTTAAACTAAGTTAACTCATTAATTTTCAAAGAAGTTTATGCATTTGGCTTACTGAAGTACTAAACATTCCCAATCAGATGGTTTGATTTGCTTATTTTCGTCAAATCAATGATTTGTGGCTATTCAAACTCGTTCCCATCAAAGAGACCAACCACCTAAGTTGATCTCCCCTCCGATGACATTTTCCTGACAGATAATCCACTAAGATCTAACGGTCTTCATACCCAAGATTCTAATGACTACGATTACGTCAGAGTCTCTATCCACTTAACAATTACTTCCCACTTGAGAATTCACTCCACATACGAAAAAGCGGGACCCGCATAATCTATGGTTGAGATTAGATCTCTCCCCCATACCAATCAACAGTCCTCCTTTGTTTTTAGAGTCCCTTCCCCTTATAGTATCCTTGCTATGACCCACAAACTACTCTAAGTAGCTTACTCCGACCGTGCATATCTCCGATGGATCTAACAATCCTCTTTTGTTTGATCCCATAGTCGCTGAGATCTTAAGGGGTAAGGCATATTTCCGATCATGGTTTTCAAATCCTCTTCTTTGGAGCGATTCTTGCTGGCACCGACAATTGTGATTTCGCGAAACATCTCCTTGTGGATCTATGGTCCTCAGAGTTCCTATCATCATACTCCTATTACAGTCCTCCTTCTGTACCTCTAAAAACCCCTCCTATGATAGTCTCCCTATTGGATCCAATGATCTAGATTTATCCCTAGTCATTCTCCAATAGATCGAGGGTCTTCATCAATTTGGGGCTCTCCCCTTCAAAGCTCAAATACAACCTTACTTAGCCACTCTTAAAGTGGAACTATCTGACCAATTGTTTAGATCTACCCACTTCGCCAAATCAATGGTTGCAAATTCATACAACCTAAAACATTGATTTCTTCCAGGGTAACTATCTAATTTCATACTTAAACAAGTCAGGGTATTTTCTCTGACCTTTCTAAGGTTTTACCAAACATCTAAGAGCTTGGAATTCCATGTTTAAATTTGATAAATTCTTCCCTTAGGGATTTCAATGAAATATTGTATGTCCTGCAAGCTTTCCTTCTAAAACAAGTGACTCTTCATTGGGCCTAAGGCTCTCAACCTCCTTACTAGAACTCTCTAGAAACCAAGGTACTCATGTCATTTCCTGAGTGGATATTTTGTCCACATCTTGCAAACTTTCCTCTTCAGCCACAAGATTTTCAAGGATACAAACCAACCTTACTTGACTTAACTTCATGAGTTGACAAATTTATGCAATGAAGGCAAACTAACACATTCCATTTTACTCAGGAATTCAATTCATCACTTACTTGCATTCACATGCTCCATTAAGCTAGAAAACCACACATTTACATCATTACAATGCATTAAACAATAAAAATAGATACTTATATATATAAGGGAAATATATCAGCAACCAACTGACTGAGAGAGGACACATTTCCTCCTAAACTTAGGCCACACTGTAGAGTTCCTTCCTATAGTATGCCACCCTCGTGCCAACCCATGATATCACAAGGGAATGTTTCAGCTAGTCTTCAAGTTCATATGATCCAGGAAGTTTACTGTCCTTCTCCCTTGCTAACAAATAGATGATTTTAGGGGCAAAATTTTGCTCATGGGCGAAATTAAGGGGACCTCCAATTTTTTATTGGGTGAATTGTTTGTATTAGAGTGACTTTTTAAAACTTATATCATTAGCCCGTAATTTATTTTAGGAGAAAAATTGTTTATAGGGTTATCCCATATTTTTAGGAGGGATAGAGAAAAAAAAATTATATTTCGCCCTTGAAATTCAGAGGGACAAGCTTCCATTAGCCAAATTTCTAGAAGTATGGAAATTTATGATAGCATCTTCACCCTGCCATTTGGTAAAATCAGGGTTTATGGTTTAATTCTCCCTGATTTTGTGGTATGGGCATTGGGTAGCTACAATCTTCCCTTTTCCCGATTTCCAAAGAACATGGAGATTTCTGAGAGCATTTTGGCCCTCCCACATGGTATAAATTATATGGGATCTGACCATATATGCATTCCCCAGTTTACATCTTCATGCTTATTTGAATTTCCCCTTTGGGCCTTCATGAAACGGAGGTTTACAGTTTTACTCTTCGATGTTCTTATGCTATTGCTTATTTCCCCTTTGGGCCTTGACAGAAAAAAAAAAAGGGGGGTTGGGTTACTCCCAGGTTCGGCCCAGGCACCATATTTTGTTAGCCCTCCAAGAGAGGAGGACCCTGCTCACAGCTTGGTGCTGAGGCTCGACCAAACTGGCAAACTCACATATATGATTCTCTATGTTTCCATTAAGCAAGTGGTGTAGCCGTGACCCGCCTATTCAGAGAGGTGCTTACTGATTTTCTATTTGTTGAACATATAAGTTAGTGAATGTATTTTCACTGATTTATGTGTCAATGTCTTTTTGTGTCTTATTCAATCCTATTCACCACTTGATTTAGCTTGCTCTTTCCTTTTATCATTGTTTCCCACTTCAGTAGACTGTAGGTTCCTAAATGTTCTTCAAATTCTAATGACCATAAGTAATATAGTTGATATTGACATAGTGCTCTTTCCTCGTGTTACAAGATGTTCCACGACATAGTTTTTATAGCTAGTTTGTTGTCTATGAAGGATTTGACCTTTTATGATAGAAGAGTCACAAATGATAGGCAATCCACCCATATAGTGAATTGAGATTGTGTATGGGGCCTTTGATTAATGGTTGTGCAGTACAACTAGAATTTAGGTTATTTTATGGTTGTTGATAAGAAATTGTTTATGTTGCTTGTAGCTTCACATATTTAAGGTGTGATATCATTCCCCTTGCAGTTTCCTTGGTGCTTGTTCTGACTCAATAGATGCATATATACTTATTGTTCATTTTTTGTACCTTTCTTGGAGTTTACAAACACCATTGTCAGCTTTTTGGTCAATTCTAGACATCAATCAAATTTGTTTCTTTCTTCTGTGATTTTCTTCTATGCAACAAATATTTAGAAGACCATATTTACATAGTGCTCTTTCCTTTTATCATTGTTTACCACTTCAGTAGATCGTAGGTTCCTAAATTTTCTTCAAATTCTAATGACCATAAGTAATATAGTTGATATTGACATAGGTCTCAAATATGTCCACCTTTCTCTTCATTGATGCCTGAAGCTCCTCCCACATCAAAAACTTAACACATGCATGTTTTCTCTTGAAAATGAAGATTGAGTAGTCTTATGTATGACATCTCCTTCCTCTCTAGAATAGTGGAAACCACTCTCATCTATGCCAAGCTTTAAAGCTACAAGAAAATGGAGATTTGGGTTAATAACTAACAGTTCCCTTGTTTACAACAGGTTACATATTACCCATTGACAGATTCTACACCAAATATCAAGGAGTATTTCCAAATCTTTGATCTTGAATACCCTTGTTAGAAAAATGCATTAAGAACTCAACAACATGACTGGGACATGTGTAGTAGAAACTATGTCCATATTCAATTAGTGATGCTCATTATGATGTGGACACATAAAATTGTAGAGAAACAAAGCAAGATGAGTTGGTGGATGAGCAACATTTTGAAGGGACAATGTGGCAAAAGGCCAATTCCATTTCTAGTTCCATG
>ML811713.1:182606-194991 GCA_009831015.1 Picea engelmannii | reverse complement strand
ACAAAAAAGAGTTGAAAAATCCGTGGATGGGCATCTTTTTCAAATATTGAAAGAAAAGGAAAGGGTAGAGGCAAAAGTAGAGGCCGGGCTTCTAGTAAGGGAAAAGAGGAAGGGCACATTGATTCTGGTGGGAATGGGCATGGCCCAACGCCCATACCCAATGGGCCCACCCCCTCCTCTATTCCATGTACAAGACTCTATGATTGAGACTGTGACTCAGACACACTCGCTTTCGCTATTGAGCCCGCAATACAATACCGTGCAGATATACTCTCTCCAACCTTTATTGTTTTTTTTTTTTTAAATATTTATGGGAGGACCATCTGTATTTTTTACGATTTAAGTTAAAATCGGAATTGTGATGGTGGTAAAATGATGGGCAAAGGGTAGCCATGAAAGTGAGGCAGACAAAGTACCTCCCAGCACGTGCCATACGACAGAGAGTGTGTAAGTACAGACAAGTTGGGAGAGAATGACATCCATCCGTCCGCGGCGATTGTTATTATTATTTCATATTTATTATTCATCGTCCTGCAGAATCGTCATGAATTTGGAGATCCAGACGGGACTTTCTCTTTACCCTTCAAACATATCTGCTAACCGACTTTCAAGGATTTCCACAATTGTCGACGGTCACGGATGTTTCACCGCTTCCCAATCGACGGCCGCAGATCTTCCACCGCTTCCCGAGGCCACGAGAGGACCGTAGATTTGAAAGGAAGGCTCGGGACTCGCAATTTGGATTTGCCCTGCCTTGCCTGGCCTGGCCTCCCCTCCCCTCGCCTTTGCGTCGCTTTGCCTTTCCTGGCCTTTACGATCCGCCCAAAATAGGCGGAGAGAAGCTTTCAATGGAATCCCAGAAAAACAGTAAACCCTAATCACTGACCCCGCTTTAACCTTTACGGAACGCTGGTAATGTCGGGCTTAACGTTATACTTTTCACGAACGGATGAATTGCTGTTCTGTAAAATCAATTTTTTAACAGTCTTTCTACCAGATTGGAGCAGAGATTGTATATAATTCTTGAAAGCTCCAAAAAACGGCAGAAAAATCTTGACCTAAACCGGGCAGCATTAACCAGAATTTTTTTTTTTGTTTCAATCGTGTCCAAGGTCTGATAAGGTATTTGCTGGTTCGGGGAGGTTTGATTGTGATTTCTGTCAAAAAAAAAATGGGGAGCTGGATCATAGGGATTGGCATCAAAGTCTGTGGTGCCATTTCTTCCACGCTGCGCAATTCTCCATTAAAAGGTACTCGGTGTGTCCTGTAGTATGTGGACTATCCTCCTACATCCTTCCCACTCCGAATGGTGTCGAATCGAAGAGTCTTTTGGCCTTTCAAACCATGAGGTTTCGTCAGGTTTTGTGTTTTACATATACCAGATGTCGTGTATCGATTTGGCTTTCTAGCAAATTTTTAATTCATTTAATTTTCAATTTTTAATTGAAAAAAATTTAGTCATAGTAGAATTCTATTTTTTACAAAACTTTTTGCTATGGAAAAAAAATCTATTTTTCTCTTGCTCTAAATTTTGCGAGATATTGTTGTATCTGCAGATTTGAGTCCTTAAATCTGTATAATTTAAGTGTTCCATTTTTACATTAAAAAATAATGTAATTTAAACAATAAAAAATTGTGATTTCGTGTATGTTGTTGAGGAGAACAAAAACATAAAACAATTAGACAAAGCTCTTCAAAATTTAAGTATACACTATCTTGATATATATGACACATTTGAATAATAATTTAACTAAAAAATATTATATTTAAATACTAATAAAAATATTATTATAATATTAATATAAATATTTTGATAATAATCCATATCATATTTAAATGCAAATATTATAAATATGATAATTATACAAAAATATTATTACAATGTTATTATAGATATTTTGACAGTAACTAAATTTGTACTTTCCATATTATACATATTTTGACAATAATTAAATTTGTACTTTTACATATTTATATTTATATATGATTTAAAATTATTTTTATTTGGTTAAGAGTTCATCTTTTTTTGATACAAAGAAATAACTTCTTTTGATACGCATCAAAGAAACAGATTAATAGCCTAAGACTCAAAGTGAAAGTTTGTCTCCTCACTATAACCATTTCATTACTTAGTTTACATAAATCTACATACTCTATCCCGTTTAAACTACTATGTTTAACTTTGAAAAAAAAATACATATTCTTAATCATCAAAAACCACTTAAACTCTACCTTTATAATAATATATATATATAATTATAAAGTTTTTCTTTATAATGATATGTAAATAATTATATTTTTTTTTATTTAAATATTCTTTCTTTTAAGAAGTGTAACAAATACATATCCTTCTCAAGAATGTGTAATTGAAAAAGACATGTATACATAATTTTTTTACGCATATTAAAAAAATCAAATATTATATATAATATTAAAAAAATATATAAATATGATTATATATATATATATATATAACTTTAAAAAATATAAACATAAACATTTTTTAATTCAGAAATAATGAATTATTATTCTATTTTTTATCACTTAGCTTTTATATAAATAATTTTAAACATTTTAATCTTTGTGTAGTAAAATTTTATTGAAAGATTTTTTGTCTTACAAATAAAGGGTTAATTTGATATTTAACTTAATTTTGATTTTAAAAATAAATTATTATTATAGTCTTATCTAATTATTTTATTATTTAAAATCAATTTTTGAATGTAAAAATAGATTCAGTGTTTAACAAATTCTCACCAAATATCAGATAAACATTCTCCAAAAATATCACAGAAAACTATAATCAAACTTAAAAAATTTAATTGTTCAATTATTAATTATTGTTATTTTATATCAATATGGATATATTGAAAGGGATATCACATGATGATGATTAATAAAGTTTTTATTTTTAAATAATAATAAAAGTGTAAAGTTTAAATCTCTCGTATATAGCGGAAAGCTTAAGTACTCGAGTTGGATAGACTCTCAAAATTTTGACCCTTTATTTATTTGAACGTTCATTTCAATTTACGATGCAATCTTTTTGAAATTGTTGATTTTGACTATACAATCTTCGAAATTCTTTTAATTGTACATTGCGTAACGTATGACTCTTGTAAAGAAATAAAAACAAATTCTGTTAAATTTTTATTTAAATTGATAAATGTGTTAATAGTTAATTATTATATTAAACTTTAATAAAAACTTTAAATTAAATTTTTAAAATTTGTTAATAGACAAAATATTTATTTATTATAATTAAAAAAATGGTGTATGTTACAACAGTTAAAATTTTTGGATCAACCGAAGCCAAAACATCCTTAATAGCGATTCCATCAAAACACCCCTCATCACGCAATCTCAAATTATAAACATTAAAAATAATATAATAACAAATTGCTGATACTGAATACCTAATTGTGGAAACTTACATATTTTATAATAGCAAATAGTTAATATTTAATATTAATAATATTTTTTATAATAAAATTAAAAGATTCTATTTTTTTAGTTATTATGTTTTAAATCATAAATATTAAAAATAAAATAATAATAAGTTAATGTTTTTCGAGCATAGAAATAAAATTTTAAAAAATCACTTATCTTTTTAAGATCGAATAAATCAATTAAATTTTAGTAGAAGTTAATCATTATTATTAAAAATAAAATAATAACAAATAATAATAATTAATTTTACTAATATTTTTTATAATAAATTTATATTTCCTTTTTAAAAAACTCTACTCCCAACAAAAATAAAGAATGTTTCCCTACGTTTGTAAATAATATTCATAATAAACCTGTATGTCTTACGCTCTAAAACTTAACCGAAGAATTCCGTCCCATCAACACCTAGCTGCCCCTGAACCCGTAAAGCGAACCCAGATTAAGAATAAAACAACGCAGTACTTAAATGCTACGATTAATAATTTACCATACATTTATTTATTTATTTACCTTAAGTACTAGTAAAAAGATATTATCATATACTTACCTTAAATACAATATAATAGTAGTAAGTACATTATAACTATATTAAAGAGATGTTATCTTATATCACACATGTGTACATTGAGAACCACATTCCATAATATTTGTATAATCTTTGTTAAAAATGTCTTTCATATTAGGGTTTAATTATATAATATTAAAATTATAAATTGTCAACTTATCAAAATTTATTTATTATATAAATAAATTAATAATTTTAATTTTTGTGAATGGTAATTATAAATAATTTTAATTTTATAATTATTATTTTATTAAAAAATTATCATATGTTTTTTTATATAATTATTAAATTGTTATTAGATGTTGGAGTAAGATTTAAAATTGTTTATGATTGATTAAATTTTTTTTTTTTGGAAGGTAAGAAAATAAGTGTATTATTTAAGACTTAAAGATATTTGATAATAATGAAACTTGAAAATCTACCTAGTAACATATCATTTTAGGTGACTTGATTTTTTTTTAATAATGATAATAAGTCAATCCATCTATTTTCTACCAATTATCAATTAAATTTTGAAAAAAATTAATGAAATTTAATATCAATTATTTATAAACATGTATGTCATATATGTTTCCTATTTAGAGGCCACAAGTTCAAATGTAGAAAGGAGTAGAGTATGTACATTTCCTTAAAATTTGGTATCTAACTTGATAGTAACCTTAAAATTAGATTATTATTATTATTATTATACCTTAAAATTAGGTTATTCTTATTTTTTTTTTGTTTGTTAATCTTGAGAAACCGCGATCGCACCCGGCCTGAGCCACACCAACCCTTAACATGGTTGGATTTTTTGTCCCCGCAGGTTTCGAACCGGTGACTTTAACATCACAGAGTGGCTTAACAACACACTCCGTCACCGACTGTCCTACACCTCGGGGTAAAATTAGATTATTCTTATTATTATTATACAACAAGTAACATTATTTCATATATAAATCAATTAACAAAAATCTGTCTCTTCATTTTTTTTGAAGGTTGTTTTTCACAAGTTTCCAAAAATGAAATGGGAGGAGATGATTGCGAATATTGGGGAAAATGAAATGGGAGGAGACGATTGAGAATAGTAGATTTGAGTGATTATTTCTGTATAATCCAAGTGTCTTGAGAGTTTTTCAACATGCTGAATCTATTTTCGCATTTAAAAATGGATTTTGAGCAACAAAAATAATGATTCATATAAATTTATATCGCTGGATTCCAACAAATGAAAAGAGATATTAAGAATACATGCAGTCCAAAACAACTACAATTACGGTCATGGATGCCTTTGCCGTAGCAGCAAGAAACAATCCGAGGACAGAGCAGTGGACTTGTGTGACGAAGGAAAGGGAAGCAAAGTCTGGTGGTTGGGGCGTGCAGGAATTATAAGTGGAGTGATAAATAAACGGATTACCCAGCGAGCAAACTAAAGAAAAGTCCATTATTAGAATGGGCAGATCGTACTGTTCACAATTACTTTATTTCCTATTCATATAAAGAGGAAGAGAATAGTAATAGTAATTTACAGAAAGACCAATACTCGTACTGTTTGTCCATATTTATTTGGTTTCTCCCCGTTATTATTACAACGCAATGTGTTGTTAAGGGTAAGAGCGACAAATACGTTTTATGAGGCGCCCATCTTTATCTTTATCTTTTTCCTCCTCGTCTGCTCTCCTGTGTCGCAGGAGAGCCTAAAGCAACCTGTCCTTCCAAAATATTTTTATCTGCTTTCATTGGCTGCAGCTCCACACCCCACCCCCGACCACCGTGGTCAGTATCAGCTCCATCCCTTTCCCTTATTTTATTGCACAGTAAAATCCATTCACTTTAAAATCTATCGGCTCGCTGCAATTGTATTTTGCAGTGGCTCGAAGCCAAAGAGCCCAGACTAAAGGACTTACACTGCTTTTTAATATTGTTTTTATTTTCTGGGGTTTTTGTTTGTTTGGGAGTCTGTGCGCTTCCAACTTCGATACTCGGGCGTGTGTGTGTTCGTATGAGAAGGAGGAGGTGGGCGGGTTGTGTTCTGATTATTTGTGTATTGCAGCGGTGAATGAATAGTAAAACTACATTGCTCTGCCTTTTTGCTGTAAGCTATACCCTCTGGAGGATCGGAGAGAGCGAGTGGGAGGCTAACTGAACATGAAGATTAATACATCGCCCACTTCGACGTGGGAATGGGATAATGGAGAAAATCTCATGCTCTTTTCGGGCAACGCCAATGGCAGCCGCAAGGCCACTGTTAACTCTAAACTGAAGGATGAGCCCAAGCACGACGCCGGGGCCGGTTTCCTCCGGGTTCAATCCGTCAGCGAAGACAGTAACTCTTCCCCCCGGGAGATTCGGACCTCCGACGCCAGTACTCCTGATGATCAGCAACAGCAGAGCGGCGTCGTCACAGTGGCGGTACCGGCCGGGTCGGGGGATTCGGGGGCGATTGGGTTAAAGCTGGGGAAGCGGACCTATTTTGAGGCGGTGAAGGCAATTCCGGCAGCAACCCCCTCGCTGTCTTCTTGCGTTCCGGCTGCCAAGAAGCAGCGGTCGGCGATGCAGGGAACGCATATGGTGCCGCGGTGCCAGGTGGAGGGCTGCAAGACGGAGCTCACCGCCGCCAAGGACTACCACCGCCGCCACAAGGTCTGCGAGCTCCACTCCAAGTCCCCCAAGGTCATTGTCAACGGGATTGAGCAGCGCTTCTGCCAGCAATGTAGCAGGTTTGTTCCTCTATGATGCTTATATTTTTACATGGCCTTGTTGCGGGTTCAATTCTCCTGGGGTTTCTTTTCTTACCTTCAAAATTTCAGTCAGTTTCACGGCAGACATGGACCTCGGGGCCCTCCGCTCCCCTCTCTCGCCCCCCCCCTCCGCCCCAATTTGTCGTTGTCATATCAGATTTGTTTGGTTGGTAGTCGAATTCACAATTTCTGTCTTGCAATTGATTATTTGGCCAGCAAATGACACAGATTCGACTTTTCTCCGATTGAATATAGGTGGGTCGCAGCCAATTCGAGCTCTCTGTTACCTACGGGGATGTTTCACTAATTGGCAGCTTAATGAATTTGTTACTAGTAATTGCTGTATAGAACTTTTTTTCTCCCATCTAATCTGAAACTCTTAGCCCACGAATTCCTGTCCTGCCAATTGGATCAACTATCCCACGGACATTTCTCACATGCTAGTCCTTTTCAGGCAGGACTGCCTCGTGAATGCTTCTGCCCCACCCTTCCTGGTCTATCAGAGTTGGTCACATCAGATGTTTCAAGGTAAAGCTGGACTGGCCCCTGCTGTTTTTCTTATATTAGCACAACTACTGTAAATCAACAAGCTATTTTAATGTAAAAAAACCCAATTTGTGCTTTGCATAGGGACTTTAGGTTGAGTCTCCAAAGCACCTTCACATCGTCTCATAATCTAATCACAATTTAGTTCCTTGCAGTAGATCTCTAGCTGCTTTAGGAGATTTGATCTGGCTCTTAACCAAATCTCCTTTGCAAAATTGAATAGCCCTAAAGTTACAATTTATCTTTTTTTGCCCACTTCTGCGTGCTGGCCCTAGTTTCTTGGTCCTCTTTCAAATATCTCCAATTTCTCCCAAAATTTACATTTTTTTCCGAGTTTTTCAGGTTTCTGATTTGTTCAAATTTTGCTGGATTTTTCAGGTCCAAGTTTATGTTGCTGATATTTTCCCTAATATTTCCAATAAGTTTCTTTCTGGAACCTTGGCAATGTATTCCCTGAAATGATATTTGCAACATTCAGTGAACCCTTTGAACCAAATGAGTTCTCGAGTCTGAAGCTTCTCTTTTAGTGTTCATATTCTAAATAGTTTGTCTTTCAGCATTCAGTAATTTATTGTCTCATAAGTGTCTGAAAAATTCATATTTGTTTTTTTACACAACCATTTGAAAGTGATTTTGCAGACCAAACCGTCTTTATTGTGGTCTATACTTTCTATTGCTATTAGGAAAATGCTTGTTTTATTGAAAACTATCTCATCCAAAGTAGATAACATAATAAATAAGGCATTTGGGGAGAACTCTGCCCCATTGATTGCTTAGCTGTTGATATTGGTTACCAACTTGGCACATGTTTTCTAGTGTGTTTAGTTCTGTTTGGGTCTCCTGTTTCCTGATTTCTAACGGAATATCAACTAAATCATGTTCTCCTAAAATATTGGTTTGAATAAACATATCATAGACAGGGCGAATTTCAGATGATAAATTTTTAGGTGTGCGTCCTGTTATCACAAAACTGGAGAGAAGTAAATTTATACCAATTGAGGTTAAATAAATCAAAGGTTGGATGTAAAAGATGATTTTTTTTCCATCAAGAACACACCCTAAGGTTATAACTTATTTGGAGTCTGGACTGATCAGCTGTATGTACTATGAAGATACTTTGGTTCAACTAATTAATTGGCAGCTGAAGTTTCCATAAGTTGAAAAAAAAATTCGGCCATCACTTGAACCAACTCATTTCTTTTATTGGATCAATGCATCGTTGTTCCGAATGAGTCTATCTTAGAGCTGGGATGAGACTTCATATCGATATATTTGGGACAAGTTTCAAGGGTAATAGGTATCTTATCAGTAACTGTTGATGCCAAGAGCACTGGTCATAGAAAGAAAACTATCTGTAAGATGCAGAGATAATGTTAATGGTAGAACACTAGTGGTGTTAGAAGCAAAGTATGGACTGTTAAAACTGCTCAGTGATTTCCATACTTGGCCAATCTGTTTTGGATAGAGTTATCCCGTTGATAATATGTTATAGTCGGACTTGTTCTAAGGTATTGTATATGGAAGTGTTGGTTTAATGTATACGCTTCTGACATTTAGGGGCCTGTTTTAGTCTTTTTTAATTTTAGTTTTGGGGATATACTTTCACCATCAATTTTTCATCATCAGCAGATTCGTTTGAGAAGAGGATAGTCATTGCATGCTTTTAAGTTTTTATTAATCTTGATTTGGGAAATTCTTGTAATCTTGATCGGGAAAATTCTTGTAGTGGACGAGGATTCTATCATTGATTTTGGTTCTGTTGCAGTTGATTCTTATGCACAGTTTTTCCATAGCATTCAAGTCTTACAGGGCACAGTTTTGTTGATGTGTTAATGTACTTTTCATTATTCTATGAGACCACCATGCTAAATTTTATAAGCAGTTGTTAGTTGACATGGATAATTATGTCTTCTTGAATTTGGTGCATGATGTCCTTTGATTTGTATGCAGGTTTCATGTTTTGTCTGAGTTTGATGAAGGGAAGCGGAGCTGTCGGAGACGTCTAGCTGGCCACAACGAGCGGCGTAGGAAGCCCCAACCTGACTCACTGGCAATAAACCCTGCAAGATTTGCTTCCGCCTTCTATGGTACTCTAGAGAGACTAAGATTGGTAGATATGGTGCTGTTTATCTAGTTCCTTGTTTTTTATGTTCAGTGAGGTTAGTTGAACAAATTCTTATATTAATGTGAGATGAACCCTAAAAAGACCATTCAGCTCTTGAAGTTGATTCACAGCCAGCTGACAAGTTCTCATTTCTTTTAATTTTTATTAGGTGCCATTAAAACATTTAAGAAGAAATTATATTTATAATTTTTTTATTGGTTTCCTGCTTTATTCTAACACTAAAATGTCTTCCAGTCCATGTGGCTGATGTTGAACTAAAGGTTCTATATGAGCAGGACACAAGTCTTGTTTATATATGTTTGTTGATATCAATTAAAATCACGTTCTTGTCAAATACCCATTCTCAGTTCTATATGTGAGTGAGAAAAGCATTTTTCTCGTGCTTTATCTTAACTTTTTAAATAGGTTTGGTTCTTCTTTATGTTTAGCTCATATGTTAGTTCTATACTACATAGCTATGAAAGTGCTACTGCAGTGTATAGGCTTCGGCTATCACAGAACATTAGAAAATTGTCACCACTTTCAACTTTCAAGAGATATTCATCTTTGAGGAATGGGTCGCTTTGTAAGCTTTTCACTGACTGTAATTGAGTCCCCCTGGTTCAGATTCCAGAGTGGATCTGCCCTTGTAGTCAGGCCTGTGTTGTTTGGAAGTGATGCAATTCCACATTAACCAAACACTGATTTGTTGGTTCAAGAAAATTTCAAGCAAAGCAATATGTCATCCCCTACCATTTCCTCTGTAGAATGTTATGTCAGTGCTGCAAAGTGAGCATCAACTTTAAATGTCTTGATTAACTCAACTCATCTGTTCTTCTGTTCCTCATTACCCCTTGAAACCTAATGTGAGGATTAAAACTGTAATTGCCTTGCACTTGTTGTTGATTTGAAGATAGATTCTGCAAATTGACATCTGTTTCTTGTTTAAACAGATGATAGGCGACTTAACAGCATTTTGATGGATAGATCACCTTTCATGCACCCACGCATAACTTCAAATTCAATTCTGGAGGATTCCATTGATTTCAAACTTGGTGGATATGGAAAAGGAGCTTGGCCAAGGGTTAAGGCAGAGGATGAATCATCATATGATGGGCAAGTATCAGCAGGTACCCTATCCCGTCACAATGCTGACAGGTTGCTTTTCCTTTTACAGAGTTCTAAGACTGTACCTGGTGGTGCTATTAACCAAGACGTTCACCAGTACATGCAAAGCTCCGGGGCTCATGCGGGCCAAGCCTTGACTTTGTCATCCTCCTCGGGAGAAAATCTTGCAGGTTTAGATGTTGTAACTGCTACGCATGGTTTATCAGGAGTCTCGGACTCTGGGTGTGCTCTCTCTCTTCTGTCATTTCAATCCGGGGGCTCAAGGGCCTCAGGATCAGCTTCATTTGATATGGCCACGCGGTCAGGTTTTACCATGGATCAGCTTATACAAGGGGATCAACCTCTTATGGCCCAACCATTGATGCATGGAGTACAACACAACTTTGGTCTCTTTGCAGCAGACAAGTTACTAACAGTCTGCTCGCAATCCTCTACTAATCTTGCAACAGGTGGGTTCCCTGCAACTGTTGTGAATTCTATGGATAAACAGCACCAAGGTGGGCCACTTGTTTCCAATGCAGGTGGCATTGGAAACTTTGGAGGACATGTATTTGGCTTGCTGCAGGGGAGCAGTTTCAGAGGTTCTCAGGCTGCAAGCTCACAAGATATCCATGGCACCATAGATTTGATGCGCAGGTCCTCGGAAACACAAACTAATGATTCTCATGATCAACCTGGTATGGTGCACCAGGGAAGTAGACAGTTTACTGATGCGCAGTTGTTGAGGTCTTTTGAATCATCAATTTATGACACTCATCAACTGCTGTAGCTCTGATCTGTTTGTTCATACGGCATTATTTCCTTGCCCTCAGACTCGAAGCTAACTATTAAAACTTCATTATGACAATTATCTATATTCTCTAGACGCAAACAATTGCTTTCAAGTTTCAATTACACTTGCTTAAGTGCTTGTCACTGTGTGTGGCCTTGTTTGTTATCTTTATCTAGAGTACAATATGATATTCGAATGGATATTGCTAATTTAGGTCAATATGGTTATATATTCTATGCATATTGCATCAATTTAATGATTACATTGGATAGGCTGAATTCAGGGAATGGGTTTATAAGTTTTCCCTCTATTCCTGTTCTTGAAATTTTGAGTACTTGTTTTGTTTATTGATTTGATTTGACCTCAGCATTTTCTGGAGGTACAAAGATACCAAGTAATTGACAGTAAGTTGGAGTTGTGTAGGACCTTTTTCATTTTGTACACAGTTTCCAACCAACCAATCGCCAAATCTCCTATTATTTCAATTTTTGGGTAGCTATTGCAGTAGTTATTGGTTATCAATTTGGATATTTATCCCAGCAGGCCATGATCTCTCTTCTTGATACATGTTATGCCCACTTTAAAATTAAGAAATCCTTGAAATTCGTTGCACACGTAACGTATTCTCGGTATCCACCAGTGAATATGAACTTGTGAGTAAGGCATCTCATTAAATGATCAATGGTTGCTCTCCCTTAATTCTTTATGTGTATTCCATAATATAATATTTTTATTAATTCTTTGTGTATTCCATAATATAATATTTTTATTAATTCTTTGTGTATTCCATAATATAATATTTTTATTGACTTGTTATATGTATATTTCATATTATGACTTGTTAATTTTCATACTAGATGTTCATTAATGGCAAACACTATCCACCATGCAGACTTTTAAGAAATGTCTACCTTAATAAATGCCTGCTTAGAACTGGCCGGGGCAGGTTGGAATCATTCATGGTTCATGATTCTAACATGTTTGGTGATAATGGTTCATGATTCTAACATGTTTGGTGATAATTTGGGCCAGTCCCATTTATTTTTGTAGCAAACTTATCTTTTGTTGTTGGAATCTGGTGATATAAAAAGTTGAAATTT
>ML811713.1:136872-165356 GCA_009831015.1 Picea engelmannii | reverse complement strand
CCATTTTCGGATCTGATTAGATCTATGGATCCACCAGATTGATTCCTACAACCCCACCTTTTACACCAACGACTTCCATTGAAGAGATGTTCGAAACTGCCCATGCTAGAGACCCCACATGTCTGGTAAGTAGTTCGCTTGAGAGCTGAAAACCTTTGAAAATTGAGGGTTTTTTTTTTCTTATTCTTTTCTTTTAGTTATGCAAAGTCATTCATCGCACTTTTATAAAATAAGAAGGTAAATATTATTTTATATTGATGCACAACCACCAATCTTAGCAAGTGGTTGAAATGGATGGATGGTCTTGGGTGCTCATCGTTGAAATCTGATAGGCAACGATTTATGATGGATTTGGTAGTTCAATCTTGCAGTGTAATCAAATTTCCATGTATTTTTCGCTGCAACTTGCACTATGGTAAGTTGCATTCAATCTTGCAGTGTGATCAAATTTCCATGTATTTTTTGCTGCAACTTGCACTATGATCAAATTTCCATAGTATTTTTTGCTGAAATCGGCTCTATATCAAATTTTCACCGTATTTTTTGCTGCAACTTGCACTATGATACTAACTGCTTGAAAAAGGGTCGAGCAAAGTATCAATAGTTTGAAAAAGGCTCGAAGAAAGTATATATTTTTGTTCAAAAGGTTGAAGCCTTGTGAAAGTATAATTGAACACTTGAAGTTTTGTTATTAGATAAGGTCTTTTGTATCTATTGATTTTTCCCTCAAAATTTTAAAATGGGGTTATAAGTAGAAAACAAGTTGAAGGTTTGTGATTCGGAAAAAGGGTTTACATTCATTATTGGTCCTCCATAGCTTGGTTGAAAACTTTATGTACTGCATTTATTAATAAAAATATTCATTTTTGTGGTGGTGAATGTTTTTAGACATGCTGAAATGGAATAAGGGGTTTAAGGATTTTTTTTGTGCTCATGTGCATATCCTCATGTGTGATTGTACCTTCTCATACATGGGTATCTCTTTTGCTTTCATCACGATATTTCTACACTCAATCTACATATTCAAACGCATAATTAATGCCAATCGAACATATCAAGTGGCAAATTGTAAATCCATCAAGCACAAACACTTCTTTGAATCAAGAGTTGAATTGTAAAAATTGAATAAGGATAAGTCATTTAATCCGAGTCATTGAATTTTACAAAGGGTAAAGTTGCAAACCCTTTCAAAGTTAATTCAACAATTAAGTTTAATTAGTATAAAATCACAATTTGGGGTGCATGATCGGTAGTTTTCAACACCCTAAGATTGTTAGTAGCAAACAAGTGAGCATGCCACATAAGAAAATAAATAAACAACCGAGTGAATACAAGCGAGCATGACAAGTCTAAAATGGATAAGTCTAAAATGGATAAAGGAAGAAAGTGTTTTGCAAAATACTAATAAAGAAATTAAAGAATTACAACACTCTTTACATGAATTGGATAATTGGGTTATTAATCTTCACAACATATTGATCTCAAAGATAGATTGATTGAAGCACTTCGACTAAAATTAATAGAAAATGAGTAGCAAATTGAGAACATGATTGATGCAACATGTGCAACGGATGACTTCATACAAAAGGTTAATGCAACTTGTGACACACATGATCTAATGCAGAGGGTTAATGTTACTTGCGGTACACATCACCTGATGGTTGATACAAAGGCTACAACAAAGGATATGCTTGATTATTCCTTAACTAGTCATGAAATAAAATCATACAATGAACTAATGAATTGATTTTTTTTTATAAAGATAAGTTACAAGTAGAAGCAAAGAGTGATAGCAACAACCGTAAATGTGAATTTAAAGTTATCAAAGAAAACATTTATGAAAAACATCAAGAAGTACAAAATGATCTTTCTAAGATGGTTATTATACCTTGGAAATAAGTGAAATTTAACAGGAATCAACATGGCTTATGATATTACAAAGACAACAAATTTCATATTCCAGATTACTTCAAACCAATGTAGTTTGCGAGTGTAGGATTTCTAGATAAAATTTTGAAAACTTCAGAAATTAGTGAAGTTAATGATACGATTGATGATAAAGATATTGAAGAAAAGCTTTGAGTCCCAACATTGTCATTGAGTTGGCCATATGGGGACACATTGTTTTGATCTCCATCTTTGTCTTCATTGTAGGAAGACAAATTATCATTCAAGTAAATGTCAAAAAAAGAAGAAGATTAAAAAATCAATAATTCATTATGGTTTGGTAAATTCTTGGCTATGGAATCAACAAGTCAAAAAGTTACATAGGTCTTACCGTCTAGTTCAACAGGTAAAGACACATTCGCATAAAGAAATCACAAAAGTAAAAGACTTTCAAATAGTTATTTTAGATGAAGATTTCAAGCATGAGACATGAGTCAAAGAGAAAGGTATAGCTTACACTCAAGGGGGGAGTACATTGATGAAATCAAAATGGTTAGTGGTCAAACATAACCTTCTCATTAATTGAATCAAAATGGTTAGTGGTCAACCAACAAAACCACTAGATACAATGATGAACCATTGAAGAATAGAAGAATCCACAAGCTCAAGCTTGGATCCCTTCAACAATATTCTCACCTTGCACTTGACAGGGGGAATATCAATGATGATAGTCGAACTTCAAGTTTCGAAGTTCTATAAATCAAAATTGAATCAACATTTGAGAATTGTGGCATGACAATTTGACTTCTCAATAAAATATATACAATTCAATCAATTTCAATCAATTTATTCAAAGCATCATATTTGGAAAGTTCTAGCATGAAATTTAGAATCCTCTCATTGCTCTTCAATTATTCATGAGGATGTTGTTTGACACCTAATTTTGTCTAAATTTAGAGAGAACTTCAACTATTCTATTTGTTCATTGATAATAGAATGATGATTTTATTTGTTCACCAATTACCAAGGGAAGGTTTAAAGATGATAGCTATTCACTTCCAGAAATTCTACTATCTTTTAAAGTTCATTTCAGATGAACCATTTAACATCCATATTGACGGTTTTTTAGGATATCTTCATTGAAGCTCAGTGCAAAAGTTTCATGTTGAAGATTCAAGATGATACCCATTTATGCACTAGTTCATGTTTATTTACTGGTATAATTATTCATACTTGTGATTGAAGGGGGGTTTGTTAGACCATGAGTCCTTAGACAATCACAAAGTTTGAGACCACACTTTTATGAGTTATCATCTTTATTGATAAAGTGTTGTGATTGTCCACTGATGAGTTGCTAGTGAGATCTAGATCTAGAAATGGTCAAATACATGTACTATAAATTGATATCATGAGATGAATACATGTGTTGAAAATGACTTAAAGACTTATTCTCCAAGTTCTTGTCTTGACTTCTATTTCTTAACACACACACACACACACACACACACACAATAATTGAAAGTTAAAAAGAAAAAGAAAAAAACTTACTCTTTCTATATCCCAATATGAGGCAGATGTGTAATTCCTTTAGTGCTTAACATGAAGTTGACATGTGACATTTAAAAAAATATTAATAACTGAAAAAAATTCAATATCCACCTTAGCTAAAATATTTCAATATCAACTTTATATGTGTGTGTGAAAGTAAAACACTTATGGTTAAAAAATTTCAATGGTGTGCTACTCATTATGATGGAGATATGTAAATGATATGTAATTTCTTCTATGGTCAACATGAAGTTGAAGTGCAATATATATATATATATATCTTATTTCTGGATCTATCATATCTAGAAGTCTGGAGAGGGATTAAGTTCTTAGGTGAAAACATTTTTTATTGAAAAAAATTGAGTAAAAAGTTTGCACCTCAAGAAATTTGATCCTTAACATGATAAATCTAGAATTAAATCTATGTTGGTATTACAAAGTATGAAGTTAAGATTACACAAGCATAAATTTATTTTAATTCTGTATTTATCACATGTTAATAAAAATCAAATCCTTTTAAATATAAATATTTTCTCAAACTTTTATAATTTAAAATGATTAACATGAAGAAAAAATTGATTTCTTTTCTATATATATATATATAGGTCCTAAATTAAACAACTATATATTAATTATAACTAAATATTATATATATATATATAATTAAACTATTAATATTCGTTCATTTCATATGAGTAAAAATAATTATATAAAATATTTATTAAACTTTTTAAACCATTGATATGTAAGATGTGTTATGCTTTTCTTATTAGCATCCGAATTATTAGGAAATGAAATATGACTATCACTAAATTCATCACTTTTCAACGAAGAAAAAGCATCGAAAATCAATCACTTTGTCATCGTTGAACTTGACTACATTATTGCACCATATGACGGTGACACTTTCTTTTCGTTTTCGCTTCAACAAAATTAATCATGGTGAGGTCATTTTCTCCGCCACTTGGTTAATACTTTAATTAACCTCGTAACTTTAACTTTTTTATTTGATTATTATCCTTTATTATTATTATTGATTATTATGAAGCTTAAATTATTGGTTAGTACAATATTCTAGATGTGGCTTGGTACTTGACAAAGTGTTGTTCATATTAATAAGTTCAAACTTTTATTAAATATAAAATTCTAAATTGATCCTTGGAATGTGGATTAATAGGTGACATTAGATGTTTTTATGGCACAATGAATGATTAATTTTCAAATTTAAATTAACATAAATTTTAAATTTTAAATTAATTGAATTTGATAACTTTATAATATAATATGAAGTAAAAAATAAATATATATTTGGAAGGAAATGATAAAATTTAGAATCACAACTTTTTATGTAAAAATGATAAAACTTGAAAGTTAGATATTCTAATCAAGTTAATCACATTTTTAATATTTTATTTAGAAAATGAATGAAATTTTAACATAAGAATAATAATTTTTAAATATTCTGTTCCCGATGTGTAGGACAGTCGGTGACGGAGTGTGTTGTTAAGCCACTCCGTGATGTTAAAGTCACCGGTTCTAAACCCTAAAATTGAAATGACAAAATTGAGACTCACACTGTAAAAATGATAAAATTTTAAACTAATAGAAAATTAAATAACTTAATGACATTAATCACATTTTTCTTATTTTATTTATAAAATAAATGAAATTTTAAACATAAGAATAACAGTATCCAAATATTCTTATTTTAATTTCACAATCCTTTTAATTAATTTATTTTTTAAACCAAAGAATATATGAATATATTTATTTATAAATAATTATTTATTTTAACTATTTAAATAATGGCATATTTAATAGGTATTTAGTTCTTAATACGTTTTCTATGGAAGAAATTAAATATGCCTAGAATATTCTTAGTCGTCATTATAAATAAATGGCTCTGATTTCATCCATTAACTTCCTAGCTGTTATAAAGACATCCGTTTATATGTTTACTTTTTTACATTTACCTAATCGTGTTTAAAAATTACTGTGTTCACTAACTTATTGCCACATCTACCTGATTCCACGTTTCTGTGCGCCAATCATGGTCGCGTTTAACAATAGTAAACATTTCGGCGTTCACCATCCGCAAGTTAGCGGCTGTGCTAGTTAATTTTAAATTATAATAAATTCAAAATTTATGAATGATAATATTAAAACTAATATAAATAGAAAAAAAATATAAAATTCTTTACAAATAAATGGAAAAAAGATGCTTTCTAAATTTCAAGATGACTTCGAAATAGATATTAAATATATGAATATTAAAAGAGTCTCATACACCGAAAGAGATCAATTCATCTTTATGACTAGTTAAATTTAGAAGGTTAAGTGTACCATCATCGTTCATTCATTCATTTTATAATTGTATAATTATTTATTTTATATGAACTATAACTCTTTATTGTTGGATATTGTATAGATGAATTATTGTTTTATTACATAGAAGTCAAAGCTCCTTTTTGGGCACTTTCGTTGATTCTTATCTTGGGACACTTTTAAGAGTTTATGTGATTTTAGGGGATTGATAACATATTGACTTTTTGGCCATTTAAAAGAGAAATTTCATGGAAGATTATTCTATTGCAAAAACGCATATAATAAATAATTGTCATTAAATTTGCATTTCAATGAACGTGAAAAACAAAGTTAACATTTATGTTAAATTTTATGTTCACTTTTATGAAAGAGAATACAAAAACATAAAGATGAAATTATTTCTTTCCCACTTATCACTTCCACCAAAAGTAAGTTGAAGTTACTACACAAAAGATATACATGGTGTCAATGGAAACACAACTAGTAGAGGAAACCACAATGGTTGCCACCATTAAGATATACATGGTGTCAATGGAAACACAACTAGTAGAGGAAACCACAATGGTTGCCACCATTGTAGGAAACTTTTATGCAACATAATTATTACTGTTTACATTGTCAAAACATTTGGATTATCCATTGTGAAGCAACTAGGGTAAGTTTGGATCGGTGATAAAAATGAGAACACTCACCGGGTTTCGCTAGGAGAAAAAAATGAGCAATAAAATCTATGATACTTCTGATAGATTGGCCGCAACACAAGACAACTACCATTGGAAAGTTGAAGAAAAACACCATAAATCTAGGAGTTAAACACATAAAGAAAATTAGAAAAAAAATAAAAGGGAAAGTAAAGAATAATGGCATGTGAAGCAGTCTAAGTGTTTACCATTCACCATGTCTATAATATGTAATGAATATAAAATACATAAATATAGTAATAGAGAAATTGTGTTATAATATAATTCTTATGTAATTATTAAAATGTACAATCATCAAGACATGACTTTACATGAATGGTCATTGTAAGCATATAAGAATCAAGACCTTCATTCATATAAATTATCATTTAATTATATAGCTACATTTAATTATTATAGAAACATTAGGGTCAACTCCCCATAGTGTGTGACATCAAGGTAAACTCCCTTGACGTGTCTTCATGTGCTCTCCATAAGGGACGTTGGGCTATACGCCCAAACTCACTTATCCCTCTCGGATAAGTGTCCTCACAAATTAACTCAACTCAGTTATAGAGGGGTACGATCTAGAGAATGTATCAGGAAGCTGCAAGCATTAACACTCCCTCTCAGCGAGGGAGGCATTCTCTGTCATGCCAGGTCTTTCATGGAATTACTTGAACTTCGTCCTGGTAAGGGGTTTGGTGAGAATATCAACAACTTGGTCATATGTAGGAAGGTACTGCACCGATACTTCCTTCCTCTACACCATATCTTAGATGTAATGGTACTTGATCTCAATGTGTTTTGATTTGTCATGAAGCAATGGATTCTCTTAGAGCTTCACACAACTCTGGTTATCACAACAAATAATGGTGGAATCCAGCACATGTCCAAATAAATATGCAAGGAGTTTGAGAAGCCACACTACTTCGTGGACTGCCACACTCAATGCAATGTACTCTGCTTCTGTGGTGCTCAAAGCCATAGAAGTCTCTTTCCTACTACACCAGGAAACCATGACAGATCCCAAAGTGAAGAAACACCTGTAGGTGCTCTTCTTGTCCATTGTGCTCCCTACCCAATTAGAGTAAGTATATCCTTGCAATATCATGTCAATATTGGAAGTATATCTCAGACCATGTCCAACTGTGCCTCACAGGTATCTCAACACATGCTTCACAACAATCCAATGTGTCTGTCTTGGCTGACTCATGAATTGGCTAAGTGCACTCACTGCATAGAAAATATCTCGTTTGGTGTTAACCAGATACATCAATGATCCAATCACTTGTCTATACAGGGTCAGATAAATCTCATCAGAGTCAGAGCAAGACACACTTAGTTTCTTCATATTTGTCACCATTGGTGTAGCCATGGGATTACAGTTCAACATCCCAAACTTCTTCAATATCTCAATTGTGTACTTCCCCTAACTTAGGAATATCTCATCAGTTCTCTGCCACACCTCTAGTGCCAAGAAGTAGTGCATCATACCAAGGTCCTTCATCTAAAAATTAGAGGCCAACACATACTTGCATTCAACAATAAGGTTCTTTATACCGGTGATGAATAAATCATCAATGTAGAGGACCAAAATCAGGGACTCACCATTAATACTCTTGTAGTACAAGTTGGGATCAACAACAGTTTATGAGTCAGCCAAGACAAACACACTGGATTGCTGCGAAGCATGTGTTGAGATACATGTGAGGCACCATTGGACATGGTATAAGATATACTTCCAGTATTTACATGAGATTGTAGGGATATATTGTCTCTGATTGGGCAGGGAGTGTAGTGGACAGGAAGAGCACCTCCAGGTGTTTCTTCACTTTGAGATCTCCCATGGTTTCCTGGTGTAGTAGGAAACAAACTTTTATGGCTTTGAGCACCACAAAAGTAGAGTACATTGCATTGAGTATGAAAATACGCAAAGCAGCGTGGCTTCACAAGTTCCTTGTAGATTAATTTGGGCATGTGCTCGATTCCACCGTTATTCATTGTGATAACTAGAGTTGTGTGAAGCTCTAAGAGAATCCATTGTTTCATGACAAATTGAAACACATTGAGATCAAGTACCACTACATTTGAGACATGGTGCAGAGGAAAGAATTACTAGTGCAGTACCTTCCTACAGATGAGCAGGTTTCTAATGTTCTTACCAAACCCCTTACCAGGAAAAAGTTTGAGTACCTCTGTGACAGACCTGGCATGACAAAGAATGGCTCACTCACTGAGAGGGAGTGTTAATGCTTGCATCTTCCTGATACATTCTCTATATCGTACTCCTCTATGATTGAGTTGAGTTGATCTGTGAGGACACTTATCTGAGAGGGATAAGTGGGTTTGGGATTATAGCCCAACATCCCTTGTGGAGAGCACACAATGACATGTCCCTTATGGAGAGCATATGAGGACATGTCAAGGGAGTTTACCTTGACATCACACACTATGGGGAGTTGACCCTATTGTTTCTAGAGGGAGTAGCCTCTAGAAGTCCATATTGTACTCCTCTGTGACTGAATTGAGTTGATCTGTGAGGACACTTATCCAAGAGGGATAAGTGGGTTTGGGATTATATCCCAATGTCTCTTGTGGAGAGCACATGAGGACACGTCAAGGAAGTTGACCTTGACGTCACACAATATGGGGAGTTGACCCTAGTGTTTCTAGAGGGAGTAGCCTCTAGAAGTTCACATGGGAGTGCCATGTGTGACAAAAATTTTGCTACAATTCTCCGAGTAAGCATTGGACAGACCTTCTCCTAGATTGGGCTGCATACTAAGGGAGATAGGATACATTTATCACAAAGGTGTACTTGTGGTAAATGGGCCCATGCGTAGTCCTTCCTTGATCATGAGAAGGAATAATATGGACTCAAGGTGCTTGAGGTGCTTTCCACATGTCAGTTAGCATCAAGATGACGTTCATTCACAGGGGTGTATCTATGGTGAACGACCCTGGTGTAGTCTTTGTCCTAGTCATGGTGATTTGACAAGGAATGATAAAGAGTCAAGATACTATATGTTATCACATGTGGACCCAGAGTGAGCCTGATCTCAGAGAGAGTCAATTGGCTATGAGGGAGAGCCATAGAAGGAGTTTCCCCTTGGTTCCCATGCAATTTCGTCTCAAAATAGAAATAATTCTTGAAATTATAATATAAAAGGATCAATCAAATAACCATAGAAACACACAGTTCCATGGAAAATTGAATTGGGGTGGACTAACCCTTCAACAATACAAAAATTATGTTCAACACTTCAAATATTGTATTGACTCGTTTCTTTGACTATTACAACATCAAGAACATAATATCACGTGAAAGTGTTGGAGTAGGCTATTTTAGATAAGTTTTGGGAATTGCGCAAAAGCGGATCACACGACATTTTGGCAAAGGAGCATCACACACGGAAAGTAGCTAGTGAATTATCAAGAGTGAACACGCAAGAAACGAGAGTTAGTTAGGAATTTTTGGGACATTTTTTCCACTTTGTAACCATGTTGTAATGAGATTATCCCTAATAGAGTACTATAAATATGTTAGGAGTTTTTGGGTAGAGAGAGCAGAGCTAGAGAGCGTGTGGGAAGAATTAGCTAGTGGTTCGTATTGTTGATTGTTTTGGTTGAGTTGTCAAGTATGAGATGAGTTGAATATCAATAGAGAAGTATGTGTGCACTACAACATAGAGTGACTTGGGAAGGTTTGAGTTTTTACTGAATATTTTTGTAAGCGCAGTGTGCAGTTGTAAGGAGATTGAGAATGAATAATATAAGAAGCCAGTCGTTGTGGACGTAACCCAGTTTGGAGTGAACCACATTAAAACCTTATGCCTTGATGTGTTTCTTATGTATGTGATGGATGGTTAGTATAGATCTATTTACTATTTATTGTGCAATGGTGGTGAATGTTTAGTATTCTGAATATGTCACTAATAGATGAATGAATGAATGAATGAATGTTAAGTGGAGTAATGCCGCGCACATGGTATATTAAGGGTTAAGTAATGAAAACTGTGCACACAATAGATGAATGGATAATGCATGGCATGGTCATGTTGAATACCCAACTTCCCCTCATCACTACAAAAACTTGGTTCCTGCAGCCCCTCTAGATCCCTTGGGTGAGACTTCAATTTCTTGCAGGTGATGTCGAAAGGGTTAGTGTCTAAGGGTTTTGTTGGTTTATTAATTATTAACTCGGGTCTTCCCATTGCACGCCAACAAATGATTTCGTTACTAGGACTGGGATCTACGAATGAGGGGGATGTGGAGGCCAACTAAGGAGAACATTGGAAAATGGTTTAATACTTAGGAGATCGAGTTTGCAGAAGATCAAAATCATAATCCAAGGATCAACGCGAAAGAATAGTTACAAAGGTATGTTTTTACAGATTTACATGAAATTTTCTTCATTAAATTTCTGAATGTATTAGCAGAGTGGGTCTAGAGATTTATTGAATCGATTGAAAGATATCGAATTACGATTCCAAGGAATTGGACTCCTGAATTGATCCAACAAGTTAATGCTATAAACAATAAGAAATCACGCGTAGTTGACTATTGGTTGGATAGTGTGCTGGGAGGTTACGTTACTGAATTTTCCATAGATTGTACTTGGTCGTATAGTGTTGTTGAAAGATAATTATTCAAGGGACTGTGTGGAAGATACCTGAAGTCAATATCTACGTGGATTAAGATGTTGTTGCGTGACAAAGGAGTGAGGAAAATGGAATATGATTGCTAAGCACCTTCGCGCACATAGGGGAACTAGGGTCTAACCAAGAAATGATCTTAGTATAGACAATGATGAAAATAAGGAATGATGAATGGATGGGCTAAGGATGCCAAGTTAAGAAGAGTGTGTGATAAATGAAGAGATAGGAATATTGCGCAATGGTAAGAGATTTAGACTGAATAAGAAGAGAACTATGTCTGAGAGAGAAGAGCATCACAGTGAGATCGAAGAAAGAGACACTAATGAAATATTCCATATCGGAGGAAGTCTGCGCATAGAAGAAAATATCTGTTAGCTCAGTCCAGGAGAAGAAGATCCCACTCAGATCGGACTCTGTGTCCAACCCACGACCCCATGTGTGTCGCCAAGAATTGAGGTAAGATCAAAAGTTTTGTCAATTGTAGTTAATCGTGGAAGTAATCAAAGTAGTGGAAGCAATATGTCAAGTCACAATCAATTAGTGGTAGTAGTAAAGAATACCGTGAAAAATACGATGGTGGGGGTAGATCACACCTTAAGGATTCCTCTCTTTCAAGGGGCTGGGTCAGAAGACCCCAAGCAACATTTGTTCATTTGTGACATGATATGGATTGTGAAGAACATCCATGACGATGACATGAATATTTCACAATTGGAGACGACCTTCAGAGATTGCACACTATTATGGTATATGCAATATCATAATACTACACCTGTAGGTCAGACAAGAACATTGGCAGAGGTAAGACGAGATTTTTTGAAAGAATTCTAGAAGCCAAAGTCTCAATCACAATGTATTATAGAGCTGAAGGAAATTAAACAAATAGTAAATGAATCAGTATGGAACTATGACCAAAGGTTTAAGATATTGAAAGACTAGTTAACGTTTCATATTCCAGATGAATATCAGAGAGAATGGTTTATTGCAGGTTTATTTCCACATATATGCTGCCCTTTGATGAAAAATAATATTATGACGTAGTCGGAAGCTATGGAAATTACGATGAAATTGTAAGCGCCCCCTGTAGAAGAGAATAACACGAGGATGGCTCAATTCCAATCACAACTGGTTGCACTAATTATTCAACTACAAGAAATTATGAAAGGAAAAGAAAAGCACAAGGGAGTCTGGTGTATCACCTGTAAAAAAAAATGCCTTCATAAAGATGAGTATCCAACATTCTAGCAATACTTGAATATACAAGCTCCAAATCCATTAGGGTTATGGTGTGAAATTTGCAAGACAGTGGGTCACCACCCTCATAATTGTCCATTGATGTAGAAATACCAGAGCACTGCAAGGAATTTGTTTTGTAATTTCTGTAAGTCCATCGAACACGACGAGAAGGATTGTTGCACATTGGACCTAATGAGAGAGCACATTGCATATGATTAGAGAATCCAAGAAGAAAATTTTGCAGCAGAAGGAGGTTATATGAAGGAGGTGAGGTCTCCATTTTAATACTCCTAGAGGAGGTTATAAACAATGATGTAGAGGAGGATTCAAAAGTTGGGGACGAGGAGGGTTTGGTAGAGAAGGAACATGAACAATAATTTGTTATAAATACAATCAACCAAGACATTTTGCCTGATACTTCTCGAATCCTTGCATGACATGCACATAATGCAGAGCATTGGATCATGTGATGTAGGTCTGTCCTCAACTGATAGCAAAATGATAGGCAAGAGGGAAGCATAACCAACACTAGAACTAGAACCAGAGCTAGAGCCAGAACATACAGATGATGGAAACATAGGTGCACAACGAACAACCTAAGATAACAACAGTTACACATAGTGGAACGATAACTGAAGCAGACGTGATGTATCAAGGGAGTAGAATTCACCAGTGGGTAAGGAAAAAAACATAGCCATTACCATTGTTTGATCTGAGGAAAGAGAAGTAGACCTACCAGCGAGTAAGAAAATAATTAATGGGAGTAGACTAGATATCATCAACTTTGACTATGCCACCCTTGTACAATAAACCACCAATATATGATATGCCTCTAGTCTACGACCATTTAGAGAAGCAAACTGATAAAGTAAGTACTTTGAAGAGATTTTTAAGAATTTGTTTAGAATTAATGAAAGATGAATCTGTGTTGAGTAGTCTGTGTGAAATGATTGACCATTATGCCCAAGAAAAAGAGAAACTTGTCACACACAGAGTAGTTAACCAGGTGCATAGTAATAAGCTAACAAATAGGGAGTTTAGGCTTAATGCACAGATATGAGATTACAAAATGGACAATACAATTATGGATTTAGGTTTCGATGTAAATGTTATCTCGAGACAAACTTGGGAGATGATGAGCCAACCAAAACCTATTTGGTCACCTATCAAGCCGAGACTAGTGAACCAACATATGATTGTTCCAGTAGGAAGGGCTATAGGAGTAAGCATCAATATTGATGGAGCGCACAGTGTAATAGACTTCGAAGTGATCAACATAGTAGATGGTAGTTGTTGGGCACAATCTAGTTTTGAGGGAAAAACACGACGTGGGAGGCAGACACACATGCAAGAAAAGAAACACGTGTAAGACAGACACACATGCAGAAGAGGAAGGCATGCGAGGCACGCATGCAAGAAGACCTAGCCAGGATAGGGTTAGGGTTTTGGTAAGAGAATGTAATGGTTGGTAAGACGAAAATATGTATAAGTAGGTATCTAGGAGGTCTACGTCGGGGGTTTTGAGGTTCAGAGTTGGATGTCATGTTGTTTGTCATTGTTATCATACTGTTACTCCGATCTATTTTTGTAAGCTGTTGAGCTGAGGAGAGGGAAGAACAAAGATATTGAGGGTTAGATCATAAGCTAAGGAGCCTGGTGTAATCTAGTCTGCCTCATTGTAGATATCGACCTGTTATGATGGAGAATTGTAATGCGTGAGGCACTGTAGTTTTGGAACCATAATAATAAAAGAGTAGAGAAACCAAAGATTTGTGTATGTAGCCCAAAAGGAGTGAACCACAATATATCATGTGTTATGTAATTGAATGTTATGTATCTCTTTTGGTGTTAATGATTAGATGTTAAAATAATGTGTGAATGACTAGATAGATCTGCTACTTTACATGCATGAGAAATAATGACAGGATATTCCATATAAGTTGAATGTTAAAGTAATAAATGAAGACTATAGAGTTTAATCGCAGATCCCCACTCATTTCCTAGGATGCAAGCACCTGAGCATTGCATCCACCCATAAGAACTATCTCGAGTGAGAGTGCATAGTGCATCCTGTGTGTTGTGTTTCCTTTTGGTTTACCAGGAGGGTCGATAGTTTTAGGGGGGTTTTGTTGGAAACCAAGTGGACCTGAACCTGGGTCAGCCTAAGAAGGGTAGAAGGAGTAAACTATAAACCAACAAATGGTTTCGTTGTCGATTGGAACATAAAGGGATTGAGTCAATGAGATATGCTGAAGAATTATGAAGATCTGGTGACACAACATTAAAAGAATGAGAATATAAAAGGGGATGTTGAGACCGTGAAACCCAACGAAGGCAGAGATTGAGAGATGGTTGAAAACAAAGGAACCAAAATTTGCGTAGAAAGATAATAAAAACCCGAAGTTAACACCGTGGAAATATTTGGACAAATACGTATTCAAAGACTTGGATGAAGTATTTTTTTGTGATCTCTCGCATGTGTTGCAGGAGTGGATATTTAGGTTGAAATAAAACCACCCTACAAATTGAATCAGACAGCTAGAATGGAATCCTATGGAGATCGTGCAGTTACAACAAGTTGACAATAAATTTACGTGTGCAATAGATTTCTGGTTAGACAACATTGTTGCAGGATTTATCATAGAATTTGTAGTATATACTGCGAAGTATTACAACACAACATAGCAAGAGTTCCTGAAGGGACCTCAAGGTAGGTATATCATATCATTATATACTTCCATTAAGATGTTACTGTATAACAAAGATGTAATTACAATGGCCTCAAACAACTAAACTTCCCTGCATGGATGGGGGAAGGGGGGAAGCACTGACAAGAAACAAAGAAATGGAGGAAGAGATGGATAAAGGAAAGAAGGAGGAGGCCTTGGATCCAATCATGATGGAGGAATAACATATCAAGCAGATCATGGAAACAACTAGAAGAACACGTAGTGGAGTACCCTACCAATGTAAGATGAACAATAAGAATGGAGCCATAGCCGCGAGGGAAGGCTTGACATGTGATGAGGAAGAGGTAGAGGATCTCCAGGTTGTGGAGAAGATTGAGAAAATCCTACATGCAACATATGAAAAGAATACAAGAGGTCCAAGAGAATAAACCACAAGAAGAATTCCTATCCATATCAGTGTCAGTGTGGAACCCATAAACCCATGTGCGACTAATACACCAGAAATAACAACACCATTTAGCCAACTGAATTTTAGTGGAAGAAACACAACAAGAAGTACATATACATAGGGATAAACAATTGGGGGAGCCAATTCAGGAAGCATTATTCAAGGATATACACCATGTGAAGGCAGTAGTTCAACATTCAGGATTGATCCAGATGGATATTGGTGGCCACCCACCTATTCCAATTGGCTCCTCATGTCCATTTTTGTTCAGCGCGTCTTTCTCTACTGCTTTATAATTGTGAGTTCTACACTTATGGGGATGTATAAAGCCTCACACATTCTCCAGGTGGATATGGGTGGCCTCTTGCCTAATCCAACTGGCCTATTTTGTATGTTTTCATGTCATCACATCTTGTTGTACTTTCAGGGCTGTTTTGGGGCCCTAAACATTGTTTTTTTGGCTCGCCACAATCAGACTATAGACAGAGTCAAAATATGATGGCAGAATGTGTAGTTCTCTGAAAGAAATTTCCAATGACCTATCACGCACCTAAAACGGAGGTCGTGTGCAAAATTTATGAGCCTAGGAAGTTGTGGTACCAAATTACACCAACTTACCCATAGGGCCCACATGAATTTTGGAGTTTCACCTTCTAGGGGTAGGTTTTTGGATGTCTAGGGTTTTGGAATTCATGAGTAATATGAAAAGGGCCTATGGAGCCTCATTTTAATCCATTCTTCTCAGAAGGATGCGCGTAGCAACCACATCTCTTCTTAGAGATAGCTACCACCATTTGAGCAAGTTTCAGTTCTGTAGTTTTACAGTTTCAGCCTATTTCATTATTTAATAGAAGATATTGTTCACTGAATATTTGTGTTATTCTTCCTATCTCTGTGTTGATTGTATTCAGTCTGTTAATCAGTTCATTCCGCTCCTAAATCCGGATCAGTGGTATCAGAGCGGTTTGATCTTCATTTATTTTTCTTCGTGCATGTCCCGGACAAGGTCTAGTTACAAGAAGTTGGGGTTCGAACCAATCGAGCCATTACCAGATCGGTCACACTGAGCTCGAAAACAACCCATGTGAGATGAAAAGAAATATGATGGAGTAGGAGATCCTGTTAAAATGTTTCTCTAGGAAGCCCTCGTGCGACAAAGGAACGAAATGATGGATAACTTCATGCAGATCCTTCGACGATTTCCCACGGGAGAAACATCTTCATCAGAAGACCATGCAACCCCCTTCAAGGTACAAGTAAATTTTGATATTCCATTATTTGAAGGACTGATAGATGCAGATGCTATAGATAAATGGTTGAATCTGCTCAAAGGATATTTTTCAATCCACAATTTTTTCGATCGGGAAAAGATCACTTTTTCACTCCTCAAGGTCGTTCCCCATGTTAAAGAATGGTGGGATACATACTCTGAGCAAAGGGCCATGGAGGAATCTGCAATTTTTGTGGTGGCCCCTACATGGGATTCCTTCTAGGATGCCATCAAAGAACAATACTACCATGTTGGAAGCTACAAGGACCAATACACCAGATGGGTCACCCTATGTCAAGAAAGGGACCAGAGAGTACCAGACTTCACCAATAATTTCCATACCCTCAACACCAAATTGGGTATCAAAGATTCTAAGCATCATCTGGTGCTCAAATACCGTGGTTGTTTGCATAGATACATTCAAACAGAAATGGAGTTCCTGGACATCACCTCATTGGGCACAACTTATAGATATTTTTTCAAGATTGAGCATAAATTTAAGAAGAAACAACGAGAGTTTGGATTTGCAAACCCGTCACAACCGAAGCAGGGAAAAGGAAACCCCAACCCACACAGCAGGGGACCAAGTTGCGATGGCCTCCCTCAGGACAATCCATCCAATCCGCAACATAAGAAGGGAAACGAGAAGACAAAGAAGGACATGGGAAAATGGTGTGAGTACCATAGAAGTCCTTGGCACAACACTGACGAATGCTGCTCCAAGAAGTCCCTCATGGTCGAGCTGAAGGCTTCTGAGTCAGAGGCCAATTATGATTCCGAGTCAAATCCTGAAGGAGGGAAGAATATTATCAATGCTGAACCTAGTGGCATGTTCGGTACCACCAAAGTTCGACCAAGAGAACCAGAGGAAGGGGAACACCTCTTTCACTTGCAGATGTGGGTCAAGGGGGCTCTGATTCACTTCCTTGTCAACAATGATAGTGAGAAGAACCTGATTTTAGTAGAGGTTGTCAAGTGGATGAACCTGCCAATGACACCACACCTGCAACCCTACACCATCAGCTTGCTCCGTCAAGGAAGAGATCTCTGTGTCAGAAAACAGTTTCGTCTACCCTATGACATCAAGCCTTTCAAAGTTGAGGTACTGTGTGATATTTCTTCCCTTGAAGTTTGTGATGTTATTTTAGGACAACCATATTTTTGGAAGTGTCATGTTGTGTATGTGTCTAGAACCTGCAATGTTATTATTACTTTGGGTAGACAATTGTACAGGATCCCAGAGGTGGCACTGCTTACTGCTATTTCTTTAATATCTGCTAAGCAATGAATTAAGGTCATTTCACAGGATGGGAAGTTTGTATTCTTTGTAATCCGTTCTCACAGTAAGAAGAAGGTTGCTGCCACATCCATGGCCTCTAAACAATGCCTCTCTTTGCAGCAGAAGCAAGTGGATGGGATCATGGAAGAATACATAGAAATTTTCGTCTGACCTACAGGGGTACCAAAACACTACCAAGTCAAGCATCCAATTGATATGACCCCCGTCACACCTCTAACTAATAGACCAATCTATTGACACTCGATGATGGAGAATGAAAAAATCAGGCATCAGATTCAAGAGCTTCTTCAAAAGGGGAACATCATACCCAACTCCTCCCCTTGCAGAAGCCCGATTGTACTGGTGTAGAAGAAGGACGTGACTTGGCGACTCTGCATTGATTACAGAGCCTTAAACAAAATCATAGTTAGGAACTGCTACCCCATTCCCATGATTGATGACCTTCTTAGCCAACTCAAGGGTGAAAAGTTCTTCAACAATATCGACCTGAAGTCTGGCTACCACCAGGTTCCCATTGAACCAACTGATGTCTAGAAAACAACCTTCAAGTCTAAAGAAGGTATCTATGAATGGCTAGTCATGCCCTTTGGCTTAACAAATGCACCAGGCACTTTCATGCGGTTGGTGGACAATGTATTGAGACCCTTCACCAATCCTTTGTGTTAGTATATTTGGATGACATCCTCATCTTCAACAGAACGTGGGAGGAGCACATGCGGCATATTCAACATGTTTTGAGCACTCCGCGACAACAAAAACTTTATTCCAACTTGGAAAAATGCTCTTTTGGCATGAGCATGGTCCAATACCTAGAATACATTGTTGATGAGCATGAGGTACATGTTGATCCAACTAAGATCCAAATCATCTGTGATTGGCTAGCCCCGACCACATTGACCAAGCTTTGGATCTTCTTGGGACTTGCCAATTTTTACCGACGGTTCATGTTGGGATTCTCCCATATTGCATGAGACCTCATCCAGGTGACCAAGGGTGGTGGTAGGGCCAAGTTCGTGTGGGGGAAGGAGAAACAATGAGAATTTGAAGATCTGAAACATCGTTTTTGTTTAGCTCCAGTACTCTCCTTGCCTGATCTTCATCAACCATTCGATATTGAGACTGACACATATGACTATGATGTGGGTGGAGTTCTCACTCAACATGGCCATCTGATGGCATACCATAGTGAGAGACTCTCTGATACTGTCCGGAAATACCCCACCTATGACAAGGAAATGTATTCCATTGTACAAGCCTACCGTCAATGAAAACATTGCATTTTGGGGACAGAGACGATCATACACACTAATCACAAGCCTCTGCAGTCCATACAGACATAGGGGAAATTGCAGAAGGACCACCATCAGATATGGTCCACCTACCTACAACAATTCCATCTCAACATCAAGTATAAGACTGGTATCTCGAATCATGTTTTTGACTGCCTTAGTCGGCCTCCTGTGGCTGTACTCACCACTGTGCTCCACTCCTGTGGACATGAAACATCAGAGTGGCCCCAATTTTACCAACAAGATTCGAACTTCGCCACCACATATCAGATCTTGGGTAAATGCACCACTTTCACTGATTTTCACATTCAGGACATACTCTTATGCCACCTGGGACATCTCTGTGTTCCTGCAAGAGAGAATGCAAAGATGATTTGGGAAGCCCACTACAGTCGAGTGGCAGGCCATTTTGGTGTAGAGAAAACTATGGTCGTTCTTCAGAAATTTTTTTATTGGCCAAAACTTCGACTGGACGTCAACAAGTATATCATATCTTGCACTGCCTACGCCATTTCCAAGATGGACATCAAGAATCGAGGCTTATACACCCCTCTTCCTATTCCTGAGAAGCCGTGGGAGTCCATCTCCATGGATAACATGTCTAGTTTTCCGTCCACCAAGCATGGAAATGACTGCGTGTTTGTGGTCATTGATTAGTTTTCGAAGATGGCCATCCTCATGGCCTGTAAGAAGACTATCACAGCGGTCGATACTGCCAAGATCTTCTTCGAATGAGTTTGGTTTCACTTTGGGATACCAAATACCATCATCTCCAACCGAGACAACAGGTTCCTCAACACCTTTTGGTCGAGTCTCTGGTCTCTGTTGGACACCAAGCTCACAAAATTCACTTCTTTCCACCCCCAAATCAATGGCCAAACTGAGGTCGTCAATCAGATGATTGTGCACATCCTGCACATGTAAAATTCTAAGCATCCCCGTACATGGGACAAGAGTCTCCCATATGTCCAACACAGTTACAACAAGGATCTCCATAGTTCCATTGATTTTAGGTGGGTTTGGGATTCCAACTCTTGGGACCCATTGATGTTGCACTTCCTCTTGCCACCACACAGACAAAATATTCCCTTGATTAATCTGCGATCAACAAAACCACTAGATTCATTGAGCGGATTCAACACATCCGCCGACAGGTTTAGGAGATTTTTCAAAAATCCAATGCTAAGTACAAGAAATGCCATGATAAACACAGGGTACCACACTAGTTTCAGGTTGGAGACAAACTCTGGTTACATTTGTGGAAGGAACGTCTCACCGGGCCCCATAGGAAGATTCAACCACTTCGTTATGGGTCTTACACTATCACCAAGGCTGTGGGTAGCAATTCTTTTGAGATCAACACTCCACCCTTCCTTGGTCTGCATCCAGTATTCAATGTGGATCTCCTTCGGCCATATTTTTCACCATTATTGGACACCTCTGAGATCACCGAACAATTGACACCAACAGAGCTCAACCCTGACTGCATGGAACATGCATCCACCAATCAGATAGTGGACACACAGGTTAAGGGAACTTGCCAGCAAGGAATCCATCTTTATCGGGTTCTCAAGGTATGGCAACTCATACACCAAGGCAAGTGGCTCACCCAGGGCCAAATATAGAAAAAGTTTCCTCACCTAATGGGGGAACTCAACATAATGGAGACCATTGCTTACTAAGGGGGGAGGATTGATCCAGATGGATATTGGTGGCCACCCACCTATTCCAACTGGCTCCTCGTGTCTGTTTTTGTTAAGTACGTCTTTCTGTACTGCTTTATAATTGTGAGTTCTACACTTCTGGGGTTGTCTGAAGCCTCACACATTTTCCAGGTGGATATGGGTGGCCTCTCGCCTAATCCAATTGGCATATTTTGTATGTTTTCATGTCAACACATCTTGTTGTTTGTTCAGGTCTATTTTGGGGACCTAAACATTGTTTTTTTGGCTCACCATAGTCATACTGTAGACGGAGTTAGAGTCTAATGACAAAATGTGTATTTCTTTGAAATACCTTTCCAACGGGCTATCACGTGCCTAAAATGGAGGTCGTATGCAAATGTTATGACCCTAGGAAGTTGAGGTACCAAATTACACCAACTTACCCGTAGGGCCCACATGACTTTTTGTTGTTTCACCTTCTAGGGGTAGGTTTTTGGATGTCTAGGGTTTTGGAATTCATGAGTAATATGAAAAGGGCCTATGGAGCCTCATTGTAATCCATTTTTCTCAGACGGATGCATGTAGCAGCCACATATCTTCTCAAAGATAGCTACCACCATTCGAGCAAGTTTCAGTTCTGCGGTTTTATAGTTTTAGCCTATTTCATTATTTAATAGAAGATATTGTTCACTAAATATGTGTGTTCTTCTTCCTATCTTTGTGTTGATTGTATTTAGTCTATTAATTAGTTCGTTCCACTCCTAAATATAGATCAAGTATGGAAAGACAAGATCCCACCATCAGGTTACCATAATTCAAGTGAGAGGCATCAGAGGACCCTGAGAAGCACTTGTTCATCTATGAAAATATCTGGGAAGAAAACCAGATCACAGATGATAATACCAAACTTGGACAATTAGCCATCATGCTAAGAGACCATGCACTGGATTGGTACATGATCTTAGCTACAAATAGTCCACTAGGAACAACCAAAACGATTGTGGATATCAAGACGCTGTTGATAAATGCATCCCAAAACCCTAGCTTAGAGGATCAATACATGAACGAGATGTTAGAGATCAGACATAAACCATGAGAATATGTCTGGGAGATAGATCAAATATTCAAACGATTGAAGGGAAAGATGAAGTATGTCATGACATATATGCATCATAGGAATCTATTTGTGAATTCACTACTACCACACTTGAAATACCCTTTGAGACAACAAAATTTTCATACCCAGGCAGAGGCTCTGCAGGAAACCTTTCAACTGGAAGGGAACTAATATCAGAAGACAGATCCAACACCATAGTAGCTCAAGGAAGATTTGAAGAATCTCACATTTCAATTAAACTAGAACATGAGTAAGGACAAAAGAGAAGTTGTTTGGTGTACTACATTTAGGATAGAAGCACACCACAATAACGAATGCCCAACATTCGTGTAGTACATGGAAACAGGACTGCCGAAACCTTTTCCAAAAGAAGGAATATGGTGTGATATCTATAAGACACATGGGCATGATCCATATCACTGTCCAATGATGTAGAAATATCAGACAATGCCTAATAGTTCATATTGCAACTTTTGCAAGTCAGTAGGCCATGATGACAAAGATTGCAGGACAATGGAGATGATGAGGGAAAGAACATCACATACCTATAGGGTGTAGGCAGAGATGATGACAGGGCAAGATGCACCGTAGTTTAACCAAGTACCTACCCCATATAATAGTGCGCCACAACAATATAACAATGCACAACCCCAACACAATACCACACAACCAGAGTACGATTCCTCACAGTATAACCAGGTGCCACAATACAACGCACCACGAGGATATCGAGCTAGATACAAAAGTGGAGGATGAGGTAGATGAGGCTTTGGAAGAGGCAGAGGACTGGTGGTATGCCATAACTTTCAACAACTAGGATACTATGCAAGAGAATGTCCACTTCCAATTGCGACATGTATGTATTTTCATGCATCTGACCATGACACAAAAGACTGTCCGACATTATTGGGGAAGATCCAAGAAAAGAGAAATCAGAACAATTAGAATGTTCAATGGATTTCTGCAAAAGCGAGGGATGATGGAAGAAATATCAACATAGTTACGCGTGGAGGACCTAAGACAGGAGATGACATAGTAAGACAAGATCCATCACAACACCAATGGGTGAAGAAGAATGTTGAACCACAGAAGCAGTTTGACGTGCAAAACGAAAATGAGATATTCAAGCAAGCCATAAAAGAATTCTTGAAGCCAGATATTGTATCTACATCAACTGCATAGCATACTCAAGACGTACCAACGTACGCGATGCCTTCATCGCTGGATCACACTAATGAAGAACAACCCATAGGACATGTAAGTACTGTAAAGGATTTTCTGCAATCCTGTGTTAATCTACTAAACGATCCATCATCTGTTAAAGTGTTACAAAATATGTTAGAAACATGTAGCATAGATGTAGAGGGAAAGATAGAAAAAAAATAGTTAATCATCTGCATACGAGGAGAAGGACAGGCAGATAATTTAGACAGAATGCCAACATTGGAGATTTCAACATGGGGAATATCATACTAGATTTAGGCTCCGAAGTGAATGTACTACCCAAGAAAACATGGCAATGTATGGGAGAGCCCAGATTAGGATATTCATCGGTTCAGCTAAAACTAGTAAATCAACATAGGGTTCTGCCAATTGGAAGGCTAAAGGGTGTAACAGTAGATCTGGATGGAGTGCGAACTAAATCCAATTTCGAAGTGATAGAAATAGTGGATGGCACAAAACCTTATCCGACATTGCTTGGCCTGGATTGCATTTGATAATCAAGCTATAATAAATATGAAGACGAGGAAGATGACATTCGAGTAAGGAGAGTACAGATTCATTGTGTCATTAGATCCATCAGAAGGAGAAAGGTTTGTAGAACCCACTTATTTAGACCTGGAGGAAATTAACCACTTGTACAGGATCACTGCACGAGAAGAAGATTATGTGAATCCAACTGCAGATGGGGTACTCAGTTAGAGAAATATCACATCATGTGCTTCAAACTCAGATACAGGGTTGGAGAATTGGCAAGAACGATTACATGAAGTCTCCACAAGAAGGTGCGCAAGAATAGACCACACAGTAAGATGGGTAGTTACAAAGATAAGAGAACCTCCCAACTTTCATGGGGTGAATGAATTAGAAGAATTCCTAACAAGATATGAAGACGAAGTGTTAGAAAATCAGAGGCTCTTATCTCTAGATATAGCACTCAAGGCAACACTTGCAAGATGGTGGTGTGCACACAAAGAGACAATCAAGGACTGGTACCAATGTAAGTGATTACTACGCATCAGATTTGGAGCATAACAGGGAAGCAATAAATTGAAGAGATATGATGGACAAGGGACACCAACATAACACTTGGAGAAGTGCAAAACACTATGGAGAATGACACCACCAGAAGAATGATCTCATCACTTTATTCACACATTGGAAGGGATTCTAGCAAATTGGTATGTAGACCAGAAATTGTGCAGAGGCACTACAGAATGGACAATATTACAACACAATTTTAGTCACTTTCTCATTTGAACATGAGAACCCCAACATGGATTGAACACTCAAACAAATTAGATGGGCAATATTCATTAAATAACCAGAGGTTGAACTTATAACAAAGTATCAATAGCAGAACATACAGACAGTGAAATAACTATTGTCATGCTACCATGTGCAGGAAGAAACACCGGATGAAGATGGCCCCCACAACATTCAAATTACAGAAATTGAAGTAGAAAGGGAGGTGGAAGGTCCATCTCTCAAATCAAAAGTATTTACTGTGCCAATCAAGGTGAAGAAAGTAAATATTGGGACAAATGATAATCCCAAAATGGACAACATTGGAGACTATTGGGACAAACAAATAGTAGAAATAATAACAGAGTTGTTGCACAAGTACAATGACCTGTTTCCAACAATATTTACAGAGATGAAAGGCATAGTAGGAGAGATAGGAGAGATGAAGATACCTCTCATACCTAAGGCTAGATCAGTCAGAAAAAGACCATATTGACTTAACCCAATATATAAGCAAAAAGTAAAAGTAGAAATTGACAAAATGTTGGAGGTTGGAATCATATTACGAATGGAGGAATCTGCATGGGTAAGCCCTATGGTAGTTCATGATAAGAATAAGGGAGGGATAAGGATTTGTGTAGATCTCAGGAAATTGAATGATTCTTGCCTACATGACCTGTTTCCTACCCCTTTCACAAATGAGGTATTAGAGAATGTAGGAGGATAGGAAGCATACTCATTCACAGATGGATTCTCAAGCTACCATCATATCAAGATAGCCCCAGAGGACAGGTACAAGACCACTTTTTCCATAGAATGGGGATCCTACCAGTACACAATCATGCCTTTTGGACTGAAGAATGCACCAAGAATATTCTCAAGAGTAGTCATAGCTGCATTCAAAGAATTCATCCATCATTTTTTAGAAGTATATCTGGATGATTGGACAGTCTACAGTCTATTGAAAGATCATGTAGAGGTATTAAGGTTGATATTGGAAAGATGTAGGCAGTGTCAGATATCATTAAATATCAAGAATTGCATCTTTGGGACACCTTTTGGGACACTATTGGGCCATATAGTGTGCAAACAAGGCTTGCTAGTAGATCCTTCCAAGATTGCAGTGATTGTCAATTTACCACCACCAAAAGAAGTACGTTAGTTGAGAGAAACATTGGGACACACATGCTACTACAAGAAAATCATAAAAGGGTACGCACATATCCCTGCGTCGATGGAAAAAATGTTGAGGAAAGATAGTAAATTCCAGTGGAATGAGGACTGCCAACGAGGATTGGACACTCTAAAAGAGAAAATGGTAACAACACCAATACTAGTATTCCCAGATTGGGAAAAGATATTTCATGTGCATGTAGATTGATCAACGATAACACTTGGAGCCATTATGGTGCAGCGAGGAGCAAGAGAGTTAGACTATCCGATAGCATTTGCAAGAAGAAAATTGTTAGATTCAGAGCAGAACTACAATAAGATAGTTACCAACTTAATGAGAACTGTGACCTCAAAACGAGAACTTTGGCCCAAAAAACCCATATTTTTGCATAAAAAACACCAAAATCAACCCCCAAATCAAAAAGTGGTGCTACTGGTAGCACCACTTTTTAAAACGAGGTCAAATTTACAACATTTTTCAAACATGGGCTTCAAAACTTAGACAGTAACTCAGAAAAACCTTAAAATCAACACCTAAAAACAAATATGATTTTTTTTGATTTTTTTTTTCTTTTCAAAACGTTAAATTTTGAGATCATTTTAAATCGTATTTTTATCACTTGTACCATTAAAACCAAAACTTCAAAATCAACCATCAAATTGAAAAGTACTACTACTGGTAGCACCCATTCTAAAATTGGGATATGAAAATGACACATTTTTATAATGTGGTAAAATAACTCATCATTACTGTAAACAAAATCATAAAAGAAACCCTTAAATGTTTACATTTTAAATGTTACTATCACACAAAACACAAGGTAATACATAATGCCATGAAAATATCACAATATACTTTAAAAATTCAAAGTCACTTTTTAATAATTTTTTACTTTTAATAATAAAACAGTAAATACAAGTTACATTGAATGAAACATAAATAATTTTTTAAAAGTATTGTTATATTGACTATATTCAAAACATATGAGCTAATAAATTTTATGAGCTAACAAAATTGTGAAAAACAACGAAAAACTAGAAAAAAATAAAAAAAAATTAAAATTTCCCCGAAAAATAATAATTTAAAAAACAAAAATATGTTTGAAAAATAATAATTTAAAAAACAAAAATATGTTTTTTTTCTTAAAAAGAAGAGCAAAAAATCTCTTCAAACTTAAAAAAAGAAAAATAAAATTAGAAAAAAAAACTAAAAAACTAAAAATAAAAAATTCAATAAAATATTAAAAAAAAACATCTAAAATAAAAAAAATTAACAAAAACATTAATATTAACTAAGCTACAAATTTATTTAAATGTTTTTTTTTGTTTTTATAATATGTTAATAATGTTATAATATAACAATGTTATATTATTATAATATAACAAACAATGTTATAATATAACATTGTTATATTATAATATTGTTATAATATAACAATGTTATATTATAACATAGTTATAATATGAATGGGACCTGGGCCAAGTTCGTGGGGGGCTGGGGTGATGTTTGGTATCGTCCCAGTCTTCTGTGGGCCTGGCCCAGGTCCTGTAGGCGTCCATAGTACTTGGACCAGGCCTGCAGGTGGGCGAGGGCGGGGGTTGGGGCTATGCCAGGCATCGTCCCAGTCCCCCAGTGGACCTGGCCCAGGTTCTGTGGACGCACAAAAGTTATAATAATCCAAATTTACAGTATTTGAAGCCACAATATATGATAACAAAAAAAAACACAGAAAATTCATAATCTGCGGTCCAGAAGACTTGAGATGCAAGTTTCCGATCAAAACATCTGATAATAGTCACGAAGTTGAAGTTTCGGGTCGAAAAATGGAGAATTTGAATGATCGAGAAGACTTTCATGGATGAATTGTCGTAGCTGAAAGCTTCGATTTTTGGTTTTTTCAAATCTTGAATATTTCTACTGCTATTGTCTGTTGTAACGTTGTGAATCTCTAACAAGTTCGAGCACACAAATCACAGATAATATTTATTTATCATATTTTGACAAAAAAAATAAATTTATTTCTACATAAAAAGCAAAGCACAGACAAGTTTGGGATAGGAACTATCCTTTCTGAAAATGATATCGTGTCTTAATATAGGAAAAGTGTAAGATTTTTGGATTTGACGTGAAGGAATATTTTATGATTTATATCCAATAATACCTTAATGGACTAAGATAACAAGGCATAAATTCAATTTTTATGAACTCAATTTTTAAAAGGGAAGGAAACGTTTTGTAATGATTCATTTATTTTATTTTTTAAATTTTATTAATATAGGTGGTTTTAGAATGAATCCATTTTTTAATGATGAAGTTTTAATTTTGTTGTTGTTGTTTTTTTTTTTTTTTTGGTTAATTTTAAAATAAGTTGAAATTTTTAAGATAAAATTGTAGAGTAAATTTTTTTATTAATAAGATGAAATATAATTTTTTAATTAAATTTGAATAAGATTTTAATTTAAAAGAGTGTGGTTTAGACTAATTAGCAAGTAAATTTAATTGTTTTGTTAATATTATTTTCATATTTTAATATTTTTATTTAAAGTTATATTATAAAATATGTTTATGATTTTTTTAGATAGTTTTTTTTTTTGTTTTTAAAGGTTTTTATATAATTTTTTTGTTGTAGTAGTTTTAAGGTTTTTAAACTTATTTTTTTTTTAATTTTTCTATTAAAATTTTTATTTTAAATTTTAAAATTTGTTTTTTTTAATGTTTTTAATTTTTGG